>CAJQZN010039837.1:33046-71272 GCA_907164685.1 Colias eurytheme
AAATAAATCAATATAATTATTGCTATTTAGCGAGAAACTGTCAGTTTTGAATAACAGAACTTTTTGGGACGTTCAATAATTATTCTATTGTTATGTTTAACATGATAATGTGATTTCTTTGTTTTTGTTTTTCTCTATTATAGTGTACTAGATTTCCGCCCGCGGCTTCGCCCGCGTTTTCAAAGGAAAACCCGCATAGTTCCCGTTCCCGTGGGATTTAAGGGATAAAACCTATCCTATGTGTTAATCCAAGTTACCCTCTATATGTGTGCTAAATTTCATTGTAATCGGTTCAGTAGTTTTTACGTGAAAGAGTAACAAACATCCATACATCCATACATCCATACATCCATACATCCTTACAAACTTTCGCCTTTATAATATTAATAGGATGACTAGAAAACAGATGTACGACATTATTTCCAATGACTTTAATAAAATTCTAGTCTTTAAGAAAATGTAAAGTGTTACAAAGAACCATCCGCAAAAACATTATTAAATTCTCCAATCCCCTTTATTTGCTATAACCGATCAAAATAATCTTGAACATCATAATTCATAAGCAAATTAGAAGCGTCAGACCAAGTATAATTCACCACCGCAGAGCCAGACTACAGAACTATAATAAAACTTCAATTAGCATTGAGTCGCCCCAATGGAAGCAGTTGATACCAATCAAAACTTCGGGAAACTTCGATGAGTTGATTTTAAACCGAGAAATATAAAAAACAATCAATTAGACGAGCTGTCAACGACAGGCGAAATGCGCTAAGGGTTTCTTTCCAATGAAGGAAGCTAAGGTTTAAGGATAATCGAGAAGATCGTCTGGTTTTAACTGATTTCCTTAGTGGAGAATATAATTTGCTAATTTTAGAAGCTTTAGCTCGTCTTTGCAGTGGAGAGATACCTTATTATCTTGGAAGCAATGATTAGGGCGGTTGGATTTTTATTTGAAGCGATTGTCAATATTAAGTAAATTGTTAGCGCCAAGTATATTGAATTGGATTTTTATGATTGTCTACACTGTAATGGAGATACGCAATGCAGTGGGTGAATCATTGTGAATTAAGTTGTGAGACAAAATGTGTTTCTTTCGCTACAATTTGTGGATTTTAGTCTCGAAATTACCCAATATTAAGGCATTTTTTAACCGTCCAAAATCATAAGTACAAGAGTTGATAATGCTTACAAGTTATATGCAATTGGACTGCCCATCGTTGTTCTGCACCAAATTATTTAACCAGAATCGTCATCAAATCAAAAAAACCCATCCAACAATCTGGATTCACACCCTAATCTCGTCGAACTAATTGCACAAAAAGCTCCCTCGGTTTGTTACAAAACAAACATACAAACACAAAGGACAGATTAGGGAAGATTCTGATCGTATTTAAGATAAATAAGTATTTTTGCTAAGTGTACGGCGGCTTTAGATCGAGTGATAAGGGGCAGCTGTAGTGACGTCATTGATATGAAGGTAATCCCGGTTTATTTGAGTTTTTGTGAGATCCCCTCGGTGGTGATTGAAAGTTTTAGGTCTCATTGCCTATCTTTTAGCCGCCGCATCGATTTCTTGTTTCTTAGGGAAAATCGAATTTGTGAGGTTTTAGATGCTTCCCACAAGGATTGTAGATATGTTTGTTTTTTCGTTTAATAAATTCCCAAAAAGAACGTGAACTTCTTAGTAGGTATATTTATCTTTATTCTTAAAATAGTTACAAAATTGTAGAATATATAAGAGAAAGCATCTCGTAACTGTTTTGGTAACTTCATAGGTACATCTCTACATTTATGACATGAAAAATGGTTCTTTTAGGAAAGGGGTAATCGATGTATATTTTTTATTATTGTATTTAATTCTAAATACACTGAGAAGTGATACTAAAAGAAATGTGCTTCATGTTTCCTTTAATCTATTTTCCAAAACGTGATACATTAAATATAATATTACGCCCGTGCCCCATAAGTACCTATATTCATAAGAAAAATACTCATTTTTTAGTCCTTTAAAATTTATAAGCCGTGTGTTCAGTGAACAAAAAAATGACCCAATTTATTTCATAATGTCCGGACAATAAATTCAAACGTTTTATTATAAAAGTTTAACAATACGTGGAGGATTAACCGCTGTACCTTCGTCGCTTAATTGGTAACAAAGGGCGGCCATTTTGGATTATAATGTTCGATATTTAAAATTTACACGTGGAATATTTATTGTCTGTGGCAACAGATGATGGAAGTATCCAGTATCCATCTTTACTTTTTTATCACTTGTTTTGACAATGTTTGTTCCAAATTCGATTTTGACAAGACGTAAGCCATGCCTTTGATGATTTTGAAGTTGTTTAAAAAAGTACCTAGTTGTCAAACTATTTTTCCCGGGCATTTTAGGAGAGAATTTTCCCAAAATACTTTTTTTACTTCTTACTACTTACGGCTCCATAGCTTAATAAGTCGATAAGTCATTTTTTCTAAAAAATACATATTTATTTCAAGGGCGATTTCCGAATCCAATACACATGCCATCTCTCTCACACACGAATAAGCTGCTTATTGTATTTTTATAGTTATTTTGATCGCACACACGTTCATTGTGGAGATTATCCGACATGAATACAAAATAGGTATTATGTACAGCTGTATTCAAACAATTGTTCTGAATTGCAAAACGCTGAACGCTTTTATTAACAACTTGTAAATCGCGGAATTGATGGGCTTTTGTTATTTGTTCATTGTTCGTTCATTTGTTTTGATTTATGAGTTGACGGGATGGTGATGAATAATTTTGGTGTCTAGATGTAGGAAATTTTAGTGGACCTCTGTTTTATTTAGTACCTAAGCTTTGTTGCTTGTTGGTAAATAATAGTTATCTACTGGTTAAGAATTCAAAATTTTAAGGGCCGATTTTTCAATGCTTGGATAAAACTTATCTGTCCAATAAAGTATTACACGATAATATTAAAATGTCACGTAAACTGTCAAATACGGGCAATTAGAATACGTTTTTAAAATGGTAGTTTCATACATTATTCAACGAATAAGTTTTATCCAAGGATTGAAAAATCAGCCCTTAATGTGAAATAAAATTAATATCATTTTAAATAACTCTTTCTCTTTAAATCCAAAAAAAATTGATTTGTTTTATTGCTTTTATTTAGAGATAATTTTAATTTATAGTTTGTCTGGTTTGATACAAATATTTGTAATTTTCTCATATTTGTTAACCCATAACGCCACAAAATTACACCCTTTCTCTCACAGCCATAAAAGCGGACAATACCAAATTAAATGTTAAACCCGCACATCAAATAAATAAAAAATACTTTACACGCATTGAAGTATAGACAATTGTAACCGATAAATCATAGATGACAAGAAACTGATTTTTTACAACCCTAGGACTATACTGCCAATTCTGTACTAACATGATTCTAATTACAATAGCCATAAGGTCGATATTCGTAGTATCAAATGTTATAAATAAGGTTGTCACAACACCGCCCCGTCGTTCAGTTGGTCTGGTTTAGCGTAAATTATGGGACAACCCTAGACAATAGAAAAAAGCTTCATTCGCTAATGGATTTTGTTCTCAAAAATTAATTTGGGGTACTCGACAAAACTGTACGCACCCAATAACGCAACCCTAACGATAGGGATGAACATTGTATTTTTAATGAGTGAATAATATTGAAGATTACATTTATTTGCGTATAAGCGTTGAGAATGATCTGAATTAATGTTGGAGGCTTAAAATAAGCCAATAAACTATTGGCTTGACTTGAATTGATTTTTAATATATTCATTTAAATTGCTTTAAATTTTCATATTATGATGTCACGCCTGTTTCACGGTTTCACTTTACCTTTCTTTATAATTGAAAAATAGCTTTTGAATCCCAATCAGTCTACAAAAATGTCACAAAAATAAATCGTAAAACAAAGGTAATCCAAGTAAGAAAATGCAACCTACGTAAGCAAAAGGCAAAAGGGCTCAAATGAAGAGTTTTAAAATATTAAGTATATTCTATAGATATTGATTTCTTTCTTTAAATCCTTACTTCTACCATCCTGTGATTCGTATTACACATTAAAGACTGGAGAAAATAGAAGCCGCATAGCTCAACTGTAAAATAAGTAACGTCAACCCTAAGAGTCATGTAGGGGTGTCAAAAATCAAAGTATAGGGTGAAGTGGCATTGTTTAACCCCATTCAACTTTCTAATTTATTAACTAAAAGGGTTGCTATCGTAAAAATAATTTTATTATTCGTAACGACGTCTCGGCCTACGTGATAACAATTACTGTCTTATAAATAACATTTTCAACCATCCAGCGTATCTTGAACTTTTGAGTCTTATAAAATTCAGGTAACATTGACTGTTTAAAATGGTCGAAGTCAAGTGCTTCATGTAATAAATTTTTATGTACTGTTAAAGGTTGTAATGAGACAATGAGAACCTGTTTTGTTCAATTAGAAATGATTTAATGTAATGGGAATCTTGCGCATAGACAATGTTGCGAGGACAATAAATATTGTAACGTTTATCTATTCTTTATGGTTCCATGAAAAAGGACTACCACATAGTGGAAAGAAATAATTACAGCCAGTTTCTCAAAGTTCTGTATATGTTCTTCTTAGCACTGTGACCAGTAATGTATGAAATTTCTTTGCCAAATGCGTCGAGCAGGATATCAGATGGCTATCAAAAACTTTGTGAGCTATTCCTGAAACTGGCCGCTATTCTGAGAAATTTCTAATTTAAAAACTACACAGTCTCTACAATAGTTAACAAACACAACAAAGTTCGTCCGCCAAGAAATAAATTTCCCGAATCTGACCGATGGATAACATTTCTGTAGTTCAGCGAAATCTCGTTTTAATATAAATTCAATAAATAAAACCCAGGACACAATAGAACGAATCGAAAAGCTAACCTTTCAAGGAATAACAATATATAACTTTTCCACGTTGAATGGATGTCGGGAAGTTCGGTAAACTAAATTTTACTTCGTATTCAAATGCGGTCTATTATAAGAGGGGAAAACATTATCGAAATCGCGACAGCACTCCGTGGAGGCCGCGTGTTGATTCTATCAAAAATCTACTCGAAAAACGACAGTTAGGGTAAGATTTGTGCAGTAGACATTGTTTGATCTAATATTTGTTTTTCTATACAAAAGTCAAGATACATATCATAAATAAGGTTTAAAGCAGGACATCAAAATTAATTTACTCGAAGTATAAGTACTCATTACTCATATGTAGACAATATAACTTCGCTTTAATCTTCAAGTGAAACTGTTAATCCTACCTCAATTAATTATACATCGGACCTTTCAATCTTCATACTCAAATTATATAATTTAGCCAACCTAAGAAAACACACCCAAGAATATGTAATACATTGTCAGAAATAAGAATAACCTTACTCAAGCCCTACGCGGTTCCGAAAAGGTCAGGTCTCAGGTCGGTATTGTGGTGAATATTTTTTATGCAGATATATTCGAAGTTAGATTCGGTGGACATTTACATCTACTAGAACTTAATAGAATATTAAAGGTCGTATTAACTTACGACGTTGATGGAGAACCATTTGTTTAAATATGGTAGATCTTGTAGACAAGTTAAAAAATTGAAATGTAGTTTAGATAGAAGAAGCATATCCGAAGGTTTTGCTCCACGATGTGTAAAACTATCTAAGTGAGATGAAAGAGAAGGTAAAATGTTTACTTTATTTCCACGAATGAGTATCCAATAGATATTTGTAAAAATCTTTCAGTAAGTAGTTAGTCAGAACTTGGAGGAACAATTTTCTTTTCCGTAATCTCTTCTGATAGTAAGCTAAGATGTAAAACAACAGCAGATGAACTATAAAAAAAATGACGACAATTATATGTATCTCTCCATCTGATCAATGTCAATTAGAATATTTTTATTTATTATAAAATAGACTAAAACAAAAAATAGTATAAATAACGTAAGTATCGTAAGTTGAAACGATCAAAATATGTTCGATTTTAATAATCCTTACTTATAGAATGGATGATAAATAAATTCCTCGACACTATTTGTAACCGATACATTATTCAGTCGGGCTTAGACATGCGCCCGCGCAATCATAGTGCTTTGATTGTCGATAATATGTTACGAGGGGAGGCATAACACGCACCTGCCGTTAGAAATTCTTTATGAATAAGTACAATGTTTTGTGACAAAGTAATGGATATGTTGTAAGAAAAATATATGTATAATAATTATTATAGATCGTAGAATTATTTACGAAGTTAATTAAAACAAAGACGCGCACTCACCATAACTGTTTTATTGATTTAACAGGCCCCGTAATAATCTGTCTATTCACAAATATTAAAAAACAAGACATTCCAAGAACCGCAATTAGGCACAGTGGACAGCCACAAAGACGTGAATTTATTGTCCACCACAAATGTTCCTCGCACAATGCATTTAAAACACTAAAATTTCCAACAATACATACCCTTATTCATGACGCCTTTACAAGCCTGAATTCCTGCTAAATTCTCCCGAAGCGCCCGCAGTGTCACCAAATGCGTGAAATTATACAACAATACACAGTAATGATCCTTCACGGTTCAAAAATAAAAATAAATACGTGAAACATTATAATGCAAAGTTATTTCCACCTCTGCCACACGATTGTGAACTTTATAGCCGCACCTAAACAAGCGTGAACTGAAGTCGGATATCAAAAATGCAGCAATCAAATTGTCGAGTAACAAACTTGTTTTACCAGTCGGTAAATATTTTTTATGAGTTGTGACAGAGATATAAGAGTTAAAATAAAACGATGTTCGAATAAAATCAGCTATGCGGCAGTAGATGCAAAGAAAACACCTTTACTCGATCCGTGGGGGGCTTTCGACTGATTGTTTCACGGCTCTTTTGGGATATGGTTAAATTCGTACATTGTAGTTTGTAGAAACATATTTTCAACTATTGTTACACATAAATGGTTAGCTTCTGCTAAGTTACAAGTCTTTGTATTGAGGTAAAAAGCGGAAAAGTGCGGGCGTGCCTGCGGGCGCAATTTTTGGTCACACATTGTTTCTTTCTTATATTGTTCAGTGTTCACACTTTTGTCTAATAAGTAGAGAAAAGAAATGTTTCAATAGAAATAAAAGTCGTTTAATGTTTTTATTTATAGCGTGAAATCTTATTTCTTTTTGCATCTGTGGTATACGAGGTATGATTTATACGTGAGCATAAATTCAAAGCATCTATTTTAAACAGAATCGCATGCATATCGCGGGTTTAATGTCGTCGTGTTGAGATTCGAATTATGCACGTAAATGCATATTTATGTTCTGGTTAAACAACTTTTGATGTACTCCCACTCCCATGGAATAGATATGAGTTATCGCTTCAAAGGATTAAGACAAAAAGTTTATGTTCGTGTATTCATAAATCAAAATAATCACCAGGAAGCGTATGTGTATTTAACTCCAAAACTAAGCTCCAAAATGAGGAGTAATATTGATAAATTTGAAGTTGCATGACTTTTCAGTTCACGTTATGAATAAAATATAAAGTTTCTAAATGTTAATCAATAAAGTTACAAGACGATCCCCGGCGACATCCCGTCTGCTCCGATCGGTGTGGAATGCGGTCCAGGCAGGTACCAATACACTCTTGATTGCATCATTTTCAAATACCGCTCACCCAGTAATACATCCATTACTGACATTGTATAGGATCAGAACAAAAGCTATAAATATACGCACGCAATGAATAGCGTTATAGACGAAATCGTAAAAGAAAGTGAAGTATTTGAACGGGGTATGTATACCTGTTTGAATTTAGGATCAATTGTATCATTGAACTACATATATTGTTTAAGGAGTATTTCTTATTGTTAAATAATATGCGTAAAATTGTACAGTTTTATTTTATCCTATATTAATAATATCATAATTTATGGGAAAGTTTGTTGTATGAATGCTTTTCTTTCACGCAAAAACATGGATCTATAGATCTGTTCAGAATTCAGATGTTTATGCTACACTTTAAATTAGGTAGTACTTCCTTATTTAAAAGAAAAATTTGTAAACACATATTCATAAGATAAGATAAAATAAGATTATTCTAACCTAGATACAGGTAAATTAGCTTGGAGAAATTTTTGCATATGTAGTGGTGTGTATATTACTCAGATCTTAGAGCGCGTTTCCACTATATCGTTCTGGCCTATACAAAAATGTTTCGATATCCTAACATTACTATTTAACTTTATACTTATTCCTAGCAACACTTTTGTTTTCAATAAAAACAAGTTTTTATTTGAAAGAAAATGGTTTTGACTTTATAAAAAAAAATATATCATTCAATTTTACGTCCTTGAGCAAACGACAAGGCGACTACCGTGAAACAATAAAATATCGTGTCCATAATAATTTGTTTCATAATTAATATTTGACCATAATAATTACGAAACAAAACAAATAAATAAATCGTCACTTGATAGTGGAAAGTGGAAACACGCACAAAACCAGAATAAACCAGTTTACGCTGTCCGCAGGTGCCACGTGCAGTCGTTTGGTAGCGTTAGAACATAAAGCACATTTCATTCAAAAATTATAATTATTACTAGATTTCCGCCCGCGGCTTCGCCCGCGTTTTCAAAGGAAAACCCGCATAGTTCCCGTTCCCGTGGGATTTCCGGGATAAAACCTATCCTATGTGTTAATCCAAGTTACCCTCTATATGTGTGCTAAATTTCATTGTAATCGGTTCAGTAGTTTTTACGTGAAAGAGTAACAAACATCCATACATCCATACATCCATACATCCATACATCCATACATCCTTACAAACTTTCGCCTTTATAATAGTATTAAGATAAGATTAAGATATTAAGATAAGATGTACGTAGTTTAATTGATAAATTTTGTATTTGTTGATTGTTGTTATTATTTGTTATTATTGTTATAATATTTGTTGAAGTGAATTACATGTCCCGCAGCCGGAGGCCCCAAATGAAAACTCAGATGTACTTAAAAACTACATTTAATAGCTAAAATGAGACTTTTACACCCATGTCTGCACGATGCAGACCGGAGTTAAAGAATGAATTTATACAGTTTAATAATTATAAAGACGTAAGCTTGGATGCTAACTAAGGGAAATCGCATCCACATTCTATTCCCGTGCGAACGGCGTATTCAGCAGTTTTGTATGAAGGCAGGGCCATAACTAGTGTTTAATTTGTGTGTAAGTGTTGTAACTTTATATTGTTAATTCAATATGGCTCCAGTGTTAAAACATGGTCGAGGCAAGCCTTTGACTTCTCAAACTAAAGAATTAAACTTTAAATGTCGTTTCTTTTTCAGGTTAGTAAATTTTTCATTTTAGTAACATTGTTAATGTAAAAGTTATATGTATGTTAAATGTGCAAATATTAAAATAAAGTCTCATCTTTTTCAGAGGAGAAACACATATAGTTTAATTTAAAATCCCTTATATATACAGGGTTACTTGTAAAACACCGGCAACCTCGCAGGACAAGATAGCTAACATCAGAAGTAACAACATTTCGACTTTTGATAATTTGTTAGATTTTATTTTCATACAAAAATAAATATTCATTTAATTTTCCGTCTGAATATTATAAACTCTACGCCTCCCAAAAATTACGTAAACAAAAAGCGAACGAGAGGGGGAAGGGGGCGTCGCGTCGTCCATCCGATAATTAATAGAACATAGACTTACAAATGTAAGGAGAGTACAATAAAAGTTTAAAAAATCATTTAAAAATAATTTATTGCGTTATGCCAAAAGTCGTAGAACAAATGTTGTTATTTATGATGTTAGCTATCTTGTCCTGCGAGGTTGCTGGTGTTTTACAAGTAACCCTGTATAAAATAAAAACTAAAAATAAAATGTTGTTTTATTTTATTTGCTGACCATACACTACTACAAACGCAAAAATTTCTCCAAGCTAATTTACCTGTAATTTATATTAAAACTTTTAAAAGCCTTAATATAGACGTTCAAAGTGCAATAAAATATATTTTGAATTTACAATTATAATTTGAGATACAATATTCATTATCCAATACAGTTTTTATTGTTGAAATTTGAATTATGTTTCATTCCGATTACAATTAAATTAACAAATAACGGTATAATTTCAACTTGAGAATTATTTATTCAAACATCATAACAAAATTATAATACATATTTCTGATTCAAAATCAAATATTAATTTATATGCGATCGATAATTTATTGTCAAATTATAATAGATTAATATTCATAGTTTAGCAATCGCTTCGCAATCTCATCACTTTTATTAAGACTAAACGAATAAACAATAATTGAATAACAATAATTCATGTCTTTAGAACTATTTTAAACGCAGAATATTTCGGTATGAAGGTCAAATAAAAACGATGTACTACTAAGATTTTATTAATATTTATTTAGCATGTTTGACTACTTTAAAGGGTATTTACTAGGTATTTAACATAAAAATTTTAATTCTAAAATAATAATTAGATACCGATTGGAAAGTCTGAAAATAAGTAAGTAAATATATACGGTCGAATTGATAACTTCCAATTTTTTGAAGTCGGTTAAAAAGTAAAAACACTTTATTGTACAATGCACACAAAAATGAAATGTTTTTAGGAATCATGTCATCGATTCTAAATAACAATGGAAAGAAAGAATCGGAGGAAATCCAACAGTAACCAATCTTGCTGCGCACTTGGAAAATGTAGAGCTCATAGCTCGCTGTGAGCAGTATCCAGAAAGAGTAGCTGACAACAAGCTTTTTTCCAGCATTGCAAATAAGTTGTTATATTATGCCTAAGTCGTCTATTTGTAAGTTGATTATTGCTTGATTAATTAGAGATACATTATTAATATTAAAGGTTTTGTTCACCTGTATAATATAGTTTTAATACTTTATTTGGTTGCTCGAAAGCCCTCTGCTTTTTAAGTCTTATTTATTTACATTTTAAAAACAGTTTCATTACTAATAAAATCGATTTCATTTTGATACAAAGTAAGAACTTTCTAGAATGTTGTACATACATGAACCATAAGAATTCTAAAATATCACATATTTGAACATTTATTGATTACACACACATACACTAATGTAAACACATTACTTCATATTAGACACAGTTCGGTCCTGACAGTTTATGTAACTAAGAAAACAATTTTATGCTTACTTCTTTACACAAAATAGGCTGTGATCATCCCACACATTGGGTTCCAATAACATTATTATAGAGTCCATTTTTACAACCTTCCTCCAACCTATTATCAATGACCCTACAAGCAAATATAGCCCTTATGTACACTACAATAAATATGACACATTTTCATACTGTTAGTACCAATAAGGTTGTGTATTAAAATATATTTTTAAGTTCTTTGTCGTTTGATCAGCATTCAAAGGGGTACAATGAGGCACCGAACGCTTATAACACCTTAGATTTATATAACATCCTGTCACAGGAGAAATGGTTCCAATTATATTCATCGGCTCTGATTGTGAGTCATACAGTATTGTGACATGCGCACAAGGGTACTGAAAATGTAAGGCGGGAAAAAAGGGAAACGATAATTTAGTGATTTTGATAAATTGTTTGCGTGATTTGGAACATTGTGTTCTTGTTTTCATTTTGTAATACATACATATTTCGGTGATGACTGTTAGGTACAAGGTTTTCAGGATTATATCTTAGATATAATAATAATTTGTCAATTTGCTCTCGTGAATATACGTATGCGTCTTATTAGATAAAATAGCAAGTAATTATTGATTTTAAAATCTCTTGATTTTATTGAAAGTCTAGGTTGCCTGGCAAAGTTCGCTTGAAATCGCTTTTCTTCTGTATGTGTGTGTTAAATAAAGAATTTTATATTGTACTAGCGGTCCGCCCCGGCTTCGCCCGTGGTACATATGAAAAATAGATGTTGGCCGATTCTCAGACTTACCCGATATGCACAGAAAATTTCATGAGAATCGGTCCACCCGTTTCGGAGGAGTATGCAGACTAACATTGTGACACGATAATTTTATATATAAGATTGTATTTGTTATTGTATTTTATAAAGCAAATTATTCGATAGCTCTACCTTTTCAGATAATTAAACTATCAAATATTTAAAGGAAATGCAGACACTGAAGACGAAATTAACAAGGCATTATCAACATGTCAAGATTTCATGTACCTATTAAGGTATGCATGCAATAATTTAAACAGTGGATAAGCAGGTACCACATATTATTATCTAAGATATTAAAGTATACAAATTATCTTCAATTTTTTAGTCTATGGCATTTAAAATAAATGATTTGCGTATTAATTTAACAACGCCCGATCAAAACGATATAAACAAAAAACCGTATAAGAACACACAAAGAATAAACCGAGAAAACAGATGATTTATAACAATACAGATAATCAAAATGTCATATTTTTATTCATCAGATAATAGTAAATTGCACTAAAATTTCGATATCTATTCACTATCGCGAGTTTGTCAATAAAGCTTAGTGCTCATTGTTTTGTGTCCATTATCTCGCATCTCACGATTCGTGAAATATTTACAAGAGTTATTACAAAGGTGTGCTGGCTCGCACCGCACCGCGGGCCGGCTTTTGATGTTGTTAAGGCGATGGTTCTTGCTCGACTGAGGGAAAAAATGGTTTAATTCTCAATAGAATATTTTTTAAATATTTTTTGTGGTTACTTTGATTACTAGATTTAATTTGATTGACGGAATAGTTACAGATACGTATGTATTTCTTGTAGAAAATTAGTTCTTTGTACTACTTAAATAAATCAATTGAATTATGTTTGTAATAATGTATTTGTTTTTTTTTATTTACAAGAGAGTAAAGACAATCACTGCCGCAAAAGCAACCTACATAAAGCATATACCTAAACTCACAAACGAAAATTATCCTAAATATTACTATCCCCAACAACCCACAACCAAAAAGTATCAACTTCGCCTTAACCAATGATAAGAATAACTTAAGAATCACTTATTGTTCGAGCCAGCTCTTTAGATGAGGCTGATAAGACTGATGTTGACAAAAGAGGCTGCGACCGCCGTCATGTTTTGGAGATCATACGATTAATATGGTTGTAGCATTATGTTTGTTATTATTGGAGGGGCTATTTATTACGCGGTTCCAATTGAGATGTGTTTTTGGGTTACGGGAATAATGAAATGAATTTCATCTTAACTCTCTAGATAAGTTACGTCTCTACGTAAGGGAGTGAACTTTAATTTCAATAATAATTGTTAAAATTTAAATTACTTTAAGGCAGGAATTGAAAAAAAATGGTGTAAACAAAAAGTGAAAATCCAGACTTGAAAGAACCAAATATTAATTAGAATCACCTCTTAAAATAATTATGATACCCCTTATGATATTCACTTGAAATCATTCTATAAAGACGAAGAGATACTCAAGATAACAAACAGTTTAAATTTTAAAAAATATATCCTCCTTCAGTATTAAACTATCCTACGTCTCATAACCTTCCATATAAGTCGGACCAGAAAACTAAACGTCAGCCGACTACAACAAGAAAAACAACCTAACATTTATTAAACCCTTAATTTTAAGCAAGCAAGGTTAAGTCCACATTAATAAGCGTGTCATTAACGAACCCTTTTCACAGTTAATCCGTTACGAAAACAAACCGCCTCTCGGAGTTTAACTTTAATATTTTATATGAATCACAAGATTGCGATGTAAATTATGATTGGGTAATTTTTTATGTTTTTTTGCGTGTAACGTAGTTGAGTTTGGTTTATTTGTATTACCTAAAATATCTCGAGAAAATTAACTTAAGGCGAGGTCATTCTATTGCATTCCCTTACAGTTTTAATCTAGCTATTTATGCATTTTCATTTATAAAATTTAATTACAAACCTTATTTACAAACTTTTACCTTAAACCGTTTAACTAAAATAAATTCAAAGTCGTTTTTTTAATTATAGCCAAGGCTCCTAGACTTGGGATAATATGGGGAAGGTACAACTTCTTATAAATTTTCTGCATGCAAATAGATGCACAACATCCAAACCTTTTTGTAAATAATTAAGTGTCTCCTAATTACATGACATATATCTTATCAAGGATGCGGTCAAATACCAAACATTCATCCATTTTTATTTCTAACACGAAAAGCCACAAAATTTTACAATGTAGCAACATTTGGGGCACAAAAAATTATATTTACACGCATATTAAAGACGAGGTGTCACTCCGGAATGCTCGGGCATCCGTTTTTTGTTCTTAACTTTAGATTAGTCATCTGTAGATGATATATATACGATAATATTTAAATGCCTCTGTAATAGATCTGGATGTTATCTTTTTGTATCTGTGCGCAGTGAGTTCAAATGCAAAAATAACTATGCTTTTTATTTTTTGCTGTCCAGTGCCAAAAAATATGATTATTAAATTATGTCTCAGTACATATTGGTTTTACAGCTTCCTGATAATCCATAGATACTAATATTATAAATGCGAAAGTAACTCTGTCTGTCTGTCTGTTACTCAATCATGCCTAAACTACTGAACCAATTTGCATGAAATTTGGTATGGAGATATTTTGATACCCGAGAAAGGACATAGGCTACTTTTTATCCTGGAAAATAGGATAGGTTACGGGTATACGGGTTTTTCCATGACTACACGGGCGAAGCTGCGGGTGGAAAGCTAGTATCTAATATGTTCTGTGTAAGCTACACATGACAAAAAAGTAATGAAAATTTACATCAAAAAAGTAAAAAAAATGTCTGTGAAATCAATGTCTTTGCAAGCGGTGAAAAAAGACCTAATGAATAATTTAAATACAAAATTCTCTATAATATACAATTTATAATAATATGGTTTAATATCGCACTGAAATTAGGATGTACAGCCATTATTTCCAACAAATTTCACACAATAAATCGCTGTAGCACATTCAGGCAATAAAACAATTATACATAATTTACACTTGTATCAATAAATGCTGAAAATAAGGGCCACAACCGCATGCAGCGTCTAACAGCGCTTTGTGCTAATTGGAACAAGAAAAGCAGCCGTAAATTTCTCGCGGCGATCCGATGATGTGATTCGAGCCTTAATTAAAAACCGTTTATGATGTTGTAAACGTGTCTAAGAGAGTATAGAGCTAGGGATGTTTAGACAGAGACATTTATTTTTTTATTCTTTTATTTACTTTATTTATCGTTTGTAGCGCATTTAATTATATATTATGTACTCAATAATGGTTTGATGAATTAATGAAATTAATACCTATAAAATCATTTTTATAGAATAACGTAACTGTAATTTTTGTCAAAGTTAGTTAAACACCTGATTTTTTTTTATTTTGTTCTCGATAGCTAGTAGGTACTGAAATGTAAGTTTATGTTATTCCCTTTTTCGATTAAAATAGTCCACTCTACGAGTCTCACACACACATTTAACCCTAAAACAAATTTCACGGTTTTTAGGTGTAATATAAAACCAAGTGACTCCTTTCAAAAGCCAATCAGACAACAGACAGACAGTCAATTGAAATCATTGCCGCGTCTATTCTCCATAACTCTTCACCACCGAGCCAGTAGCCCGTCATTAGGGAGCGCAAACTTACGACACTACATAATTGGCCGCTATATATCAATCCTTTAGTGCGGTAGCTGCTATAAACTTGGAAATGTAATTCTGTATCGTATTTAGTATTTTTTCGTATATTGGTTTTATTAGATTGATTTCCGTTTGATTGGAGTGGGCGAATGTCGAAATATAAAGTGTACAATATCTTGAATAGATGTCGTTAAAAACGTAGGTTCAACATATGAACCAAAATATCTACTAAAGCTATTTTAGGAATGTAGATATTTTTTTATACAGTTTCAAATTATGTGACTAGCAAATTATTCCTTCTTGTGCAAATTGTTTTTCGCTCAACATTTGTGTCTGTGCAGCTAATATATGTAGATATGGTAGATATATAATATAAAAATTTTTCATAATCGATCACATTACAATTTACAAAAAAACAAAACTATACCTTTTTTGCAGTCGCTACACAACACAAGCTACCGCTGCCTACAACGCATCTCGTTTTGTTTCCAATCTGTCCGTGTAAAAATATCGATTTTTTGTTATTTTTATCGATTATTTACCACGTTAAAGTGACCGGCGGCCAACAAAAGAGAATCCATATCTTACCGGATACGTGAACCCTTTTTGAGTGTTAATGCCGTGACAAATGTAGAATTTATTCGGACTGCAGCATCAGGCTCCCGCTGTGACGGGTTGACCTTTCAAAAGCTCTAATGTTGTTTTAGTTTCGTGAGGGAAAATTGCGGTTTTATGGGTACAGACTACAGAGTACAGACTAAGGATATACTAATACATATTATAAGCTGAAGAGTTTGTTTGTTTGTTTGAACGCGCTAATCTCAGGAACTACTGGTACCTATTTGAAAAATTATTTCGGTGTTAGATAGCCCATTTATCGAGGAAGGCTATAGGTTACATATCATCACGCTACGACCAACAGGAGTGAGGCTACGGGGGTAAAACCGCGGGGAGCAGCTTGTTTTTGATACATATTGTCATAACAATCTTCATCTCTATTTTCTTCGCGTTGCAACGCTACCACGCTCCTTTATATGGGCTATAGGCTGGTCAGGGAAGGGTATATTGTCCAATATCGTCCATGTGATATCTATTTTCTTCTAGTATATGTTAGCTGGATTATTATTGGAGCAATTTCTATCAAGATTAGAGTCAGAAAACGTGCGAGAGATTAGTCATTCACTTTCTTTTTAACTACATTTCAATCACAAGTATACGACTAGTAGCTTATTACGAGTCAGGTATTGTTTTAATACTAAGCCTTTCATTTGGTATAATAAAATAAATAATATGATTTCTAATTAAATATCCTTTGAATATCACACGAAATAGATAAATGACTGTATAAAATCCGCGGGAGATTTTCTTGTTACTCTTAAAAATTAAGAAACAAGACTTTCGATGACACTCTGAGTTATTCATTTTCCACATCAGTGTAAAATGAACCTTAATGTTTTAAGAGTAAAGTAGCTTTTAGAAAATCAGTAAATAAAAATAAATTTATTTTTCCAATCCAGTGGCGAATTTTATCGGCAATTCTTTAATTTAATTTGTTCATTTTATTTTGATTCGTAAAGAAACCGCGATTCTCATTATTTATTAACAAATAGGAGAGGTGTCGGGATTTATTTATGATTTCATTAATTATGTCAAAAATGTAGCTTTTGAATTCATTTCGATGTTAAAATTTCGGTGGTCTAGGTACAATAGTGTGTAACAATCCGGATTCTCTTCTGTTTATCGGAATTAGTATTTTTAATTTGCCAATCTACATGCCTATAAATATTGAAAAGTCCCAAAGGGCCAAATCCCATATTTTTTTTAAAGTGGGATAGTAAGCTGCCCCATAGGTATGTCAATAAAATTAAAAAATAGGGATGATCGTCAATGCCATATATTCTAACCGTACATCGAAAGTAGGATACCTCCAAAGTTCATAAAGTGGGATAGTAGGCTATCCCATCGCTTTCCCACCACGATCAGATACAAGCAGCCGCGTCAAAGATCTGGTATTTTAATTGAAGCGATCTCTATCTCTAATGACACATTGTGAGCCGCTACCGTGTGGCTTAACCGACTTCACTAAATGATGTATTCGGAAATAATGTTCCAATGAAAATAATATCATTGGGTTAGTTTGTATTTTATGTTACGTTAACGGGTAAATAATAAGGTTTCGATTATAACTGTATGTATCTGCAGAGTTATAATTTTAATTTTTAACCGACGATTTCTAAGATTGGGGGTCAAAATTAAACAGAAATACTATGCTATAACAGATTCTCGGTAGGTAATCTGGGTGTCAACATGAATTTGTTTATTCTTACATACCTATGTAACCGTTAAACCAATTTCAGTGAAATTTGAAATACAGATACATCTATATATTGCTCTTAAAAATCGTGAGCTAGGAACAACAACTACATACTACTAATTACTTAAACAGAGCTTAATAAATATTTTCAGTATAAATCTGCTCCACTAAAACAAGTCTAAAGCTCACGTCACAAAAAATAAAGCTGCGTTTATAACGTATGATTTATAAACGTTTATTAACAAAACTAATGAAATTTCCGCGCGAACAAGCACAAAAACATTACACACGGTACATTATTCGTACAAAGAGATAAATGGTGTTAAAAATAATAATATGAAAAGCCATCGTTTGGAGTAAATGCCGATTGTTGTGCAAACTTGCGATCGGACACGGCAAATGGGGCGGAATTAAATGCCCATGTGAACACTGCCTAATGACTTAGAAGAAACACCAACAAACGAATTTGAACCCTACAGCTTGTACGATAAGAATCAATTTAGATTATTTTTTAAGTGGCACATATGACATTGTCGATATTGTTATAATCGTTTACCTCGTTTCATATTTTTAGATTTTTTTGCCAAATATGGCGGATCTATAGATCTCTTGAAATCATGCGCACATAAGTGGCATAATTTAGAGTTATTGAATTTTATAATAGTTTATGGATACGATATGGGATTTCCGTTTCGGCATCTTTTAATTTATTATACTTCCTATTTTTTATTTTAATAATTCAGTACAATAAAGAGCGGCGCTTTTGCGATATATCATTAGACCTGTACTGTTTTCCATTTGTTATATATTTATGGATTCACTTATTTTATTAATGATCAAATATAACACGTACTACCTAGTATTATAATTTTATTATTAATTGAAATTGATTTTTAGGTGAAAAATATTACCAAATCTTTATAAAAAATTAAAATTGTTAGCGCTTAGAAATAATAATTATTATTTTGTTGCAGATACCGATCATGCTGGGAAGAAGGAATCATACCGCACAGAAGAAGTTTTTATCTAAGAATAAAAATTAAAACGATTTTATTTAGATTAGGACTTATTTAAATTAAGGATCTACTTTTTAATAAAAAACAATTCGGAGTAAAGTGTAGTATTAACGAAAATACTACTTGAGATAAAACATCACTATCATCACTACATAGGTAGTATCTATACATAAAATAAATCTGTAGAAGGGTCAATTCTGTACATTGAAAATATTGAAAAAATAAATAGTAGGGGGTGTTACTGGATCGATACCAAACTCAAATATGTGATTAAAAAAATTTTTGTCTGTCTGTCTGTCTGTCTGTCTGTATGTGAAGACATCACGTGAAAACTAACGGTTCGATTTCGATGAAACTTGGTATAATTATACCTTATTAACCTGGGCGTAAAATAGGATACTTTTTATCCTGGAAAAATATGTACAAAAAAAAAAATAATCTTAATTTTTCAGTTTTATCCATAGACGTTGTTCTGTAGAACCGCGAACACACGTTGGGTATTATTATAGGCCTAGCCGTATTTGGGTCCAATAGATATTTAAAAGATATTATTGTCAGAGTTACTCAAAATGGAGAAATAAACCATCCACGCGAAGACCCACATCCGCGCGGACGGAGTCGCGGGCGGAAGCTAGTAAATTAATAAAGTCGCCTCTTCTGTCCCTATGTCCCTATGTATGCTTAAATCTTTAAAACTACGCAACGGATTTTGATGCGGTTTTTTGTAATAGATAGAGTGATTCAAGAGGAAGGTTTTAGTTTTAGTATATAATTTATTACGTTTTAGACAAAGCGGGCGAAGCCGCGGGCGGTAAACTAGTAATAGTTAAAATAGTCCACATGAATGAAATATTAAAAATTTCAATTAACATATTTTACAAACACTCCAAAACGATTCAATTAGTTATAAATATCGTCCATACAGATTCCTAAACATTCTTATCGATACAATATCTATCTTATTAATCATTCGGTGTATCAAAGAGTTGGAAAAATAAAAACAAAATACTATAAAAGTAGACACGAACGAATCTATTCCGAATCTTGAAAACAATGTAATTTAAACTCTATGCTAAAGTGATAGAGTTGTTTTTCGTTCAAAAGCAGGAATACACCTGTTATATGCTTAAATGCATTCCATAGTTTGATAGTCGAAAAGCGATTATAATGTTTTAAAAGGTAAGGTCAATAGGAAACTAAAACCTCTATATTTGCATAGAAATTACGAAGATTATTATAGGAATTGACTCTTAGAAAACCGTTAAAGCATAAAAAATGCCATACCTTTCAAACCTTTAAAAAAATTGTGAAGAGCTTATTTTTTTGTTAATTTTACCACTTAAAAATTTAACACCATAAGATAGAGTAGTATCTCTATTTTTCTGTCATTATTATTTTTTAACGTTATTTTTTCCAAATAAACGATTAGGAGTAAAATATATAACCTTAGTTTTGAATAATGTTACAATATCTAAGCTTTAATTGATCTCTTTTGAAATAAATATTTCAAACTTATTAAATATCAACAAAGATAAATTTAATTAAGATAATCATAGAAACATCCCCGCAATACATACTGAATAAAAGTTATAATAATAAAAGGGCTTGGCGTCTGTCTGTCTGGTTGGGACAGATAAAAACCGGATCCCATAAACCCTTGTTCACTGCATGTGTTGTTTTTTCATCTTCATCTTAGACAATGCAGAGATCATTATAATAACAATACTTGTAATGTTATTAGGTATACGATGGTTATTAGACTTTTGAGTTTTTTAGCATAATAAGGAAAGGGGACGGAAAAGTATCTATGCAATTGTTTTATGTAAAATTGTGCGTCTAAATTTTTACACTGGCATGATTTATAAGCACAGTTCGTATAAAATTTTCCATCAATTTTATGACCAATAAAAATGTATTTAAAAACACGTTTCTAGTACAACAGACCAATTAAAACAGATAAAAGGCAAACAAACATCTTTCATGTAATTACTTGGCATGAATCCGAACAAATGTTTCGAGGTCGACAATTTATCTGACAAACTCCAACCGTCAAATTTAAATAACGATTATTTCATCATCTCCATAACAAACTTACAAAAAACCAACCTAATAGACCTTAAAACGAAAGCCATAGAAGATAAAATCGAGCACCATGAGATCGTAGATACAAATGAAGAAAAACGTCAAGTCAAAAGTGAGACCATTAAAACGTAATGAGTGACCGATCAAGTGGTCCTTTATACAACCACGTGCCAGACCAAATGTGGGCACAAAGAAACAAACTACCGTACGAATGTAACAAAAGACGAAGAAATAATTGTACAATTAATGTCTCAAATCTAAGTGTAATGGCACTTGAAACAGTCGAGTAATTGGAAGTCAAGATTCTTTAAGAAATCATGGTTTTCTAATTGCTTCTTCAATAAGTCAAGGATGGCTGTTAACAAAACGTTGAATACAACCATTTTAATAATATAATTGCGGTAAATTGTTCTAACATTTTTAAAAGCATTTGATTTTAGATTGAATGAAATGATTGCGCAATGTATCCAATTAACGGGTCCTTACTTGTATAAACTAGGAAACGCGAATGATCAATACAGTACGTACGTACAGTAATAAGTACCTAAACACAGAAGAAAATTGATATCTCTTACAGTATAGAAGTCACACAGATGTTTTAAATAACATTCTCTAAAAATGCATTATTATTACTAAATATAATTAGTTTACAGAGAAAACAATACCACTACCTAAAATTAAGGAATGTCTAAACTACTATTTCTTTGATAAACATGTTAAAAGAGTTGTTTTTTTTTTCAAAACAGTAACCGTATATAATACAGTATTCTAAAAGGAATTAAAATCCAATTCATCTCTCTTTGTTATCTGACCACAATCGCGAAAGACAAGGGGTAATAATATTAAAAAAGCAAAGGGTGGTATTTATAATCTTGCCAACCAACCCAATTTTGACTAACAAAAATTCAAACAATTATAACTCTTATCAGCTTATAATAAGCTACATAAGTATTATAAACAAAGGTACGTATATTTGTCGGGAAATAAATCCAAGATATCGCATGAGTTAATTTTTCCATTCTAATGCCTTTATTGAATATGTTTTAATTGTAAGGGCGACAATCTGATACAGACTTCTCACGTTTTTGTGACACCATCTTTATTTACAATCCAGTATATCTAAATTAACCTTTTAATAACAACAATGTACGACGAGAGAACACCACTGCACTCGGCAGCACAACGGTGAACATGGAAATCATTTATGTAAAGCTAAAAGCAATTGTACACATGAACTAAGAAATGGTCCAACAACAGATACGCTCATAATTGGTGATGTTTGTATAACAGGAGCCATTCAACACACAGAAGCCGAAAAGAGATTTAAAAATACAAACCTTAGAAATGCATCTTTACTTGTCTCCGCAAACAAAAGCGTTGCCTTTCAAGTGGGCGAACCGACCAGATATGACAAAGACCTGGTTGCGAGGAAACCAAATATTATCACGCACACCGTCTGACTAACTGTGGCGCAAACATTCATGGAAGTGAATGAAATATTGGTCACCTCGTGGACAGTTCTCATGAATCGATTGTTCGTACATACAGCAATAGATGGAGTGCACAAAGAAACTTAATTATAACTGACTATAAGACAAAACTCATCAAGATATTTTGGGATATGTTTTAATCAATTGTAAATATAAAACAGACCCTAATAACAGAAAGTAACAAAATGTAGTAAGTCATATTCATTTTGCATGATAATCGGTCATCTACAAATGATATTATCAAATAATTGTCCGAATAATAATTCCACACCGGACAGCTGACCGTGTACAGATCCTTGAGGGACACCTCGTTAGCGTGCGCCTTGAGACAATTCCCGTTTTGCGAATTCACATCCTTACAATTCGGTAACAATGGGGTATTGTCAAAAATAGCCAATAGCCAAAATGACGGGTTATCTTTGTGCTTAGCTGACTATTATTTGCCTTTGTTATCATCCTCGGGGAATGATCCAACAATGCCACCGTGAAACGTTTTTATAAACGTTATGATATGAATGGATAATACGAGATTCGATTGTGTACGCACAATGTGCGCAAATCATAACCTTGGGCTTGTACAATTTGGGAATTAGTATGTTATTTTTTTTTTAATTTATCATGAAAGTCGAAAGAAACAAATACTACATTTAGTTTAGTTAGCATTTAGCATTTAGTTTTTTTTTCTTATTTCGTGACTGAAATCGAAAAAGTTTAGAGCAGATTAACTTTGCAGGTTATGATACTTTTAATTTTTATAAAGCCCATATTAAAATTTAATATTGTAAGGAATGGTAAGAAAAACTTAAATCAACTCTACATTGCTGCATTTCACAAACTTCTCAAATGTAAAAATTAATTTAGTAGATTTTAATAAAACTAGGATTCATTTATAGAATAAAAACGATTTACAAAAATAACCTAAATCCATGATACAGATTGCCCTCAAAAATCTCATCAATATTTCGTAAAGTAGAGTTGACACAATAAAAATAATTGAACGAATACTAAATACCACAGTCGGCCATTGTGATCTCGGATAAAGAACGAAAGATAAAAGAAAGAAAAAGATTGTTTTGTCTGAACAAAGCCGTGTCACAGCCAGCTATACCAGGCCAATGGCGATCGGGGAAAAGGAATAAAAATGTTCGCTATTCGCTTTGGGTGGGTAATTTTATTATTTTATATACGTACCTATCTATTACCTGATAGATAGCGAGTGATTATTTCTTCAGCTTCAATACACAAATATATCGATAAATAAAAGAGAAGTAATAGCAGTTTGTAAATTTTTTAATAACAATATCTTCCCCGATATATTTTGGAAACAGAAATTCTGTTCCCAAAATATAATTAAATAGGTTTGAAGTCGGTGCCTGCAAGCACTAAGCACTTAGTATTGAGCCCGTGCACCGACATCAAACCTAATTAGTATATGTATAGCACATCTAAATAATATGAAGTAATTAATAATATCGAAACTTCTTTATTCTTTACTTTTCCGTTTTTGAAGTCGATTGTTTTTAACCTAGTTATTTTTATTTATTCATCTTGTATCGGAACAACGTATTGCTTTTATACCAAATTAAAATGAGATTTCAATTCACGAGAATATGCAAAGCTTGCTAAAATAACAATACCTAATCTTAATACAATTTCAAAGAAAATTAATCGACTTTAGCTCACTGCGCCTAAAATAACACCGCTTTTGTGCCAAGATATTGGATTCGATTGCGTATGCGCTCCTTTGTGACACTTTTTGTTGACTTTTATACATTTTTTGTGTGATTTGATACGCTGACGGATCTCTTTTGTTGATTTTTTATATATTTTTTGACACCTGAATCTAAGAACGGAGTAGTGGCTGATCAATTTTGGCCTATTGTGAAGATAAATTCCGCAGGAAGCTTCATTGTTGGAATCGGTTGCGTGTTTTTATATCATTTCTAGCCCATCGAGTGAGTATCTCTCATGCAAAGGGGTCGTGTGATTTTTCATTAAGAAAATATTGAAGGTGTTCGCATTAGATATACCTACACATAATCAATAGGTGCATTGAGTACCTATCTACATATAAAAATCTTTGCGAGCGTTATGCTAAAATGGAGTAGAGCTGAATCGATTCGACGCGACGGTAGGTGCAGCTTCTGTGTTCAAAAAATTCTCAAAGAAACAATAGTCGAATGTCTAGCATTAAATTATTTATCTGGGCAATATTATCGATTTATTCATAATACTAAAATGTACTTAGGTAGTAGTTACTGCATGAATTTAATTTTTATATTGCTAACTAGTAACTAAGAATTAGTAGTTACAAATAAAATAAATTACGCCGTTCCATCAATGGGAATCACACCTTTTTAATTTTCTCATACACCGATAGTTACATTAAAATTAAACACAGTTTTGTAAGTATGTCCCTCTTTCTCCGCAGGGCCTCCAGGGCCGGCTGGGCGGATTGCTTGCTGTGAGGCCCCGCCCTCTCTGTAAGGGAATGTGCGACTTGGAGAATTCACAAGATTATTTCAATAGTTTTGTAATGTTGCATTTGTTTTATGGATGAAAAAGGAAGTGTTAAATGTGAATGATGGTAAAAATTATTATTAGTGTGTTTTCCTTACTTTTATTAATCTGGGTATTAAAATGGCTAATGGACATGTTCGTTTTGTAAACATATGATGCAATTATTGACTAAAAATACTTACTACATTATAAAAGATACCTACTTATTACCTAAATTAAGACTTAAATAATTTAATTAATGTAAGAAAAACATGACATCTAAAACGAAGAATAATCAGATGCAAAATCACCAGAAAAATTTGAAAAGCTCAGCAGTTACAATAATTATTATTATTGCTCTACCAAATATTTAAATGAATCACACCTTCAATCAGCAGGTATTTCACAATAATAAACAAATGAACGATATTGTAACACGATTAACATTGACTAGTTCACTCTTTTTTCGCCAGGGCAGGACTGGGCGGGCCTTTCGCTGTGAACCCGCCCTTTAGGAAGAAATTCGCAACTTTCAAGTATTCTCACGTTATAGAAGTGTTTAATTATAGTGGTGTACGCGCTATTTTAATGAGCTGGTAAATGGAGCATATTTATTTCTAATATTTATATAAATAATTAAAACGTTAGTGTCAACTGACTGACAGAGTTACTTCCGCTATACTTTTTCTTTATTTAATTATTTGATGTTTACAGGTAATTTGTTAAATTAACATTAATTATGGCAGTGTGATTCGAAAAATTTTTGAATTTAAAGTAGGAAAAGGAGGCAAAGGAAAGTGAAATTACAGTTAGTTATGTGGCGCTTTATTTTAATCGTTTCTAATAAGCACCATACACATCCATACTATAATATTATAAATGCGAAAGTAACTCTGTCTGTCTGTCTGTTACTCAATCACGCCTAAACTACTGAACCAATTTGCATGAAATTTGGTATGGCGATATTTTGATACCCGAGAAAGGACATAGGCTACTTTTTATTGCGAAATATGTACCACGGGCGAAGCCGGGGCGGACCGCTAGTAGATAATAAAGCGCATCCTTACACATTAAAAAAAGCTGTAACTAACCGTTTAAGCTAGCTCGCAGAAGAAAAGCTTCTCTAGTAGCAATCGTTTAACTCTAAACTCGTGTATGAAATATTCACACAACACGCTTTATCAATAAATTAAACACCCATTCATGTAACGGGTAACAATGTCTTACGTAACAGCGGGAGGCCACGGGGCCCCGATGGGCCGGGCCCTACATGCTGAGATGATTGGGGACAAGAAAGTTTGAGAAAATAGGCGTTTCGAATTTTGTGGGAAATTTTGGCGAAGTATTTTTTAAGATATGCAGAAAAGCGATTGTATGTCCTCTAAGAGTAAAATGCGTAGATTATACCAACGATAAAATATAGTTGTAAGTACCTACCTATTTATCTTTGTAAAAAGGTGAAAAATAATGTTTTTACTTCCTTTCTTCTTTTACATAAGCGAAAGTTCTTTCTCATGAACCAATGTTTTATTAAGTTTAGTTTAAATATTTTAAGGTAAGAAAAGCATGAGAGTCACATACTTTTGTACCATCCAGGTAATAATAATTCAAAATGACTTTTTAATTTCACGTCATAAAATGCACATTCTAAAGATATTCAAATCGAATGCGTGTTTAACAAACGGAAGGTAATAAAGCAGTGTTTAGATCGTAAAATTCTCATGCAATGTATCTTAATTATTTATGCATTCATGGCCAATGTAAACAGGGCTTTATCCCACATTTGTCCAGCTAATTATGCGATATGGAGATTTGATGTGATCCTTGAAGGGTATAATTTGTGTCCACCGCGTTTTTGAATATCTTTAAAGGGCTTCTGTAGTTCTCTATATTCAATTTGTTTGAGGAAGTGTTGTGTAAACATTGAAGTGGGTTTGGTCAATGATTGCGCTTTTGGGAAAAGTAAAGAGGAATATTCAATATACGTTAGAATGGTCTGTGGTCAGTTCGTTGATAATTTGGTCGAAAACTTTATAGCATTTTGAATTGTCATATTGTAGATAATCAGTATTGATACACAAATACAGGATATGTTAGGAGAAGCTCTTCTTTTAATAAAAGTGGTAAAAAAAAGGATTTGCTTGCTATCTGCAAAAGTTAAAAGGTTTGTTATTGTTCAGTAATTTGTTTAAATATGTCATCACTATGTACATCAATAGCAAAACGAATGATTGAGATATTTTACAGAGTACTTACAAATATAATAAACTTTTGATCTTTTCACAATAATACAAGTGTATCATCCATTTCATTATTATACACCGATAGGAAGAAACCGGCAAAACGGGATCGCAGGAGTGCTTGACGATAAGACGCACGGGGGAGTTCCAATGCCGCCTACTTCCTGAACTATGGCTACCATGCTTATAATATTTGGTGTTAAAGACCTAAAATATTAAAAAGATATTTAAAATGTTCATAGTTGTTTATTATTTTTATCGGAATTTGAAATGAGCAAAATATAATAATTGAACGATTAGCTTCATTAATTTACATTAATTTTAATTTTACGATTAACCTACTGCGAAATCAGTTCTCAGAAAAAAAATTGTAGGTAATATACTAATAATAGATAAAAAAGTAGCCTAATTATGTCTTTTTCTAGGTCTTCAGCTACCTACATACTAAATTTCATTGTAATTGGTTCAGTAGTATTTGAGTGAAAGAGTAACAGACTCCCATCAATCCACCCATCTATCGTCACAAACTTTCGCATTTATAGGTAATATTTGTAGGATAGAATTAAAGACTCGTAGATAAATTAATAGGTATAACATAGTTCAACGCTGTAAGACCTTATTTATTCGTGTGAAAAATACCCCAACAGCTGTTTATCCTCCATATTATATATTATAATACATATTATGGTAACGAAGTCGCGGTAACAAGTTAGTGTAACAATGTTAGGCTTTACGCCTCTCGGCTTAGAACCAGCGACTCGAAATACTGACTTATGGTCTTACTCTAAGAGCTAGGTTATGGAAAATAAGTTGAAATTTAGGCATCAAGGTTTAAACTTGTACATTTTTAAGGAAAGATCTAGGACTAATGGTAAATGTCGATTTTAGGTGATAGTAATTTGGCAATAGTGTAACTTTGAGTTTTACTTGCATTATTCCATTACAGAAAGGTTTAAGTGTCAAATTCGACCCAGTAGGTTAGGTTAGGTTTTTTTTTTTTTTTTTTTTTTTATCTTTATTTAAGGAGCTTAGTCGGAAGTCGATTATGTCGCTCCGTATGTCCTCAAAAACATGTAATTAGCTCTGATTTAAATACACATTACCTAGCTTATATAGCTGTCTTGCATTGTCCGACATCGGGAATGCTAGACAGCTATTACAAAATCCAACCTTAGTTAAATAGTCATCTGGTAGGGCTCTTTTCCGTTCAGTTTGGTTCCGGACACACTCCATCAAGACATGATAAACATCCTCAACCACTCCACACTGTGCACAATTCATTGTATTCGATTTACGCATAAGATATTTAAACTGATTCAATGGAATGTGCCCGGAGCGAAGACGTAAAGCAATCACAATTTCGGGTCTTTTAAAATCACATTTACAGATCCAAGGACATCTTAAAGGTTCCGACTGCATGGTTCTATACCAGATACCCTTCTCTCTAGATCTACGATCAAAGTAATCTTTCCACAAATTCTGAATCGTTCCTTGTAGGTATGGTAGATACTCTGTAAAGAAAGGTATAATATTCAAAACCATGCCGTCAGAAGCACCTAATCTCGCTAATTCATCCGCCTTATCGTTGCCTATAATGTTCGTATGAGATGGAATCCACTGCAAAATGACTTCTCTTTTACTTAATTGAAAATTATAGATTATTTTCAAAGCCTCATAGGCTGCAGGGAGACCTCTTGCTGAAGAGGTGCATTGAGCCAAGTGGTATAAGGCACTCTTTGAATCAGTGTATATAACCGTTTTTTTAGTATTAAGAGAGTAGACATAGGACAGGGCTTCAACAATGGCGAGTAACTCTAGATGCATGGTTGAAATATTAACATTATCTATCACAGCTATTCTAAACTTCATAAACTCTAGAGTCTGCTCATCATAAAAGGCGGCACCAAGACCATAATTGTGTTTGGATGCATCCGTATACACCTTATAATAATTCGTATACCCCCCACTAATAAAATCATTACAAATGGTAGACAAAATATTTCTATCTATTTTATTTTTCGGTCTGCTTACAGATGGAATGTTAGTTTTAATAGCATCAACTAGATTAATATGATTTATCCAAGTATCCAGACTATATCGCCCTAAGACATCGCTAGAAAACATCACCTTATCCTTAAACAATGTATAAGATTCTATCAATAGTGGTTTATACTTCCTACGCCAAAGATTATTATTGTCTGAACATGCAATCGATAATTCGTTTAAAATATCCAATAGATTATCATTTCTAGATTTAATTTTTAATAAAGTTTTACCAGATAAATATTGACGCCGTATATGCAATGGTTGTAAACCAAGTTCACTTTCCATTACATGGATAGGTGTGCTTCTAATAAATCCTCCAATAATGCGCATAACTAAATTTTGAATTTTTTCCAACTTATACAGGTTGGATCTACAACCATCCCCATACAAGAAGCTAGCATAATCTAAGCGACTCCTTATCAGTGAAATGTATAATGTACGTAGATATTTTGGGTGTACACCCCAGCTACTGCCTGCCAGAACTTTAAATAATTGAACAAATCTGGACACTTTACTGATAGTTTCATTAATGTGTTTATTCCATCTTAATGACTGATCAAGCCATAAGCCCAAATATTTTACTTCTTTAACCAGCGGCACGTTAAATTGATCAATATTAATAGAAATAGATTTCTTATTACACCCCTTACTAAACACACAAATCTTACTTTTATTTGGTGATATTTCCAGGCCTATATCATAAAACATTGAAATAACACTATTTAGAACACTCTGTAATTTGGACTTAGCAATATCTATATTTTTCTCCGTAATATAAAGTACAAAGTCATCGGCAAATTGGGACATATGAACACTATTGAGCACCTGACAAATACCTAATGTGTAAACGTTAAATAATAATGGGGATAATGAATCCCCTTGAGCTAAACCTTGGCTGGTTTTACGTTTTATAAAAGAATCATCCACTTTCACAACTAAATTCCTGGAATTAAGAAAATACCATAAGTAATTACATATTTTTGATCCCACCCCTATTTGATCTAATTTTTTTGTCAAAATTGCTAAATTTACATTATTATAGGCACTGTCAATATCCAAAAAACAACCAATCGTTACTTGATTTTTCGTAAAACCTAACTGAATTTGGGATGCAAGCTTAGAAAGACAGTCTAAGGTTGATCTGGACTTCCTGAAACCAATTGTATCATCTGAAAAACATCTCTTTTTTTCAAGAAACCACTCTATTCTATTATTTAAAATGGTATGAAATATTTTACACAAGCAAGATATAAGTGATATAGGGCGTAAAGCATTCATATCATTCAGGTCTCTTCCAGGCTTAAGTATGGGTATTAATAGAATATCTTTCCATTGTTGAGGAGTAATACTGGAAGATAAAATTTTATTGTAAATATTAACTAAAATTTCTTTTCCCCTTTTTGGCAAATATTTTATCATAGAATATGACACTTCATCGTGACCTGGAGCAGTATCCTTAACCTTAATAGATTTTTCAAACTCATGTAAAGATATTTCTGCTTCAATTTTTTCATTAAAGGAAGAGAAATCTGGTTTATCTGGGCTAACAAAATAGGGGCACAATACATTTAAAAGATTTTCAGCTTTCTGTGAGTCAACATGGGTTATCTTGGCTGGAATACCTTTATACCATTTCATTCTATTCCACATATCACGTGCTGAACAAACGTCATCAAAAGAAGAACAAAATTTCTTCCAATGCTCGTTTTGTGCATTCCTGATGAGTTGTTGTGATATTCTTATTTCATTGTTTAAAACATCCAAGTTGCTTGGTGTCGGATTACGCCTAAATTTAGAAAGGGCTAGACGCCTAGAAGCAACTGCCTTCGATAGCTCCGGGCTCCAGTATGGTTTGGGAACGAATTTAGATTGTGGTTTAAAGCAAATTTTAGTAAATGGTATAAATTTATCTGCAGCTACATTGACTGTTTTTGTAAATAGATTATATAATTGTTGTACATCATAATCAATATTAAAATCAAAATTCAAAAATTCATTCCTCAAAAAATTTGTGTAACCCGGCCAATTAGCCAATTTAAAATTTCTACGCTTAATATTTTTAGGTACATATGATATGACGGCTTTTATTTTAATTATTAAATGATCACTTCCCATACATTCATTCGTTACATTCCAAGAAAAATTCAAATAAATATCATTCGAAACAAGTGTAACATCAGGTGAAGATTCTCGTAAAACATTCTCAACCAATTGAAATCTAGTAGCTCTTCCATCATTCAGAATACCTAAATTATTATCAATCAAAGAATCAAACAGTCTTACGCCCCTCATATCGGTCTTATTCGACCAAGCGGAATGATGCGCGTTGAAATCGCCCATTACGATAGACTTATAATTCATCCTAGCGAATAACAACTCCCAATCATTTTGTGAAATAGTAACATTACTCGGGCAGTATAAGGAATAAATATTTTCAACGATAGAACAGTTCTTAATTTTAACATGTATTATTTCTAAACCCAACGGAACATCACTAATAGGTACCTGGTATGCATCTATTGACTTATGCGTTAAAATAGCTACGCCCCCATAAGATGAGTCCCTGTCCTGCCGAAACATATTATAGTTAGTCACTTTGCATAGGCTTCCAGGCTGTAGCCATGATTCACATAACGCTACAATATGTACATTTTCTTGAATTAACAATAACTCCAGGGACTTAAGCTTAGGTCTTAAACTTCTAGAATTCCACTGAAATAGATTCAATGTTACATTGTTTGGTAAGCTATCCATTTTTAACAAACATATTGCAAATATTCTTAAATGTTGATAAATCCGAAAAAAAGTCTACTACTACTAAAGTCAGCCACTCAATCACAGTCTTAATTACACACTTAATTTTATCAGATAAACTATTTCTTTGATTAAAAATTATCGTTTTAATTTTAGTAATAAGCTCTCTAAAAAGGCTTTTATCCTTTGATGTACCTTCACCGTCCTTATGATTTTTTGAATTATTAATGCTACACTCGTTTAAACTGTCAGACTCAAATTGATTCCAGTCGAAAACCTCCTTTTCTTCTTCTACTTCCTGTACATCCATAATATCAATATTCTTATAAGATGATTTTCCTTTTTTATTATTAATATTATGTTTCGGTGTTTGAAGAGCTTCCGCATAACTTTTATTTGACTTATTAGCGGACGACGCCACATACTCGTCATTTTTCAGATTAATTGTAACCGAATCATCCAGTTTGTCTTTATGCGTGTCGTCAATTTTTTTATAATCCACTCTATGGATAGGCGTAGGAGGGACATACATAGTTAAAGCCTTTCTATAAGTGACGTTAAATTCAGACATTAATTCTCTCACCCGCTTTTCTCTCGCGTAGGTAGGACATATTCTAGAGAACGCCGTATGACTTCCCCTGCAATTAGAACACTTGAAGATAGTAGTATCACAATTTTCATGATGATCTGCACACTTTGGGCATATTATTCTATTTGAAGGACAAAATTTTTTTGTATGTCCGAACCTCCAACAATGCGTACACTGAGTCACAGGAAATATATACGTATCCACTTTTACTCTCAACTCGTATATGTAAATAAAAGGCGGAAGCGTAGGGCCCTCAAACCCAATTCTAACACATTCACTGGGGATCCACTCATCACCAGACCTCCGGTTTAATCGCCTGATGTTAGCTATTTTAACCGGGCTATCTATTGATTTAAGTAGGTCTTCATCTGGTAGATCAGCGTCAATGTCCTTTACAACTCCATACGAAAACCCAACCTCCCACACTTTCGACGAGCTCCATCCCATCTCAACAAATGCTTCACAGCTCAAAAATTTTTCTGCACAAGTCTCCGTAGAGAAGGTAATTATAATTTTGTACGGATTCGTGTATTTTATTCGTAAAATACCATTAATGCAGTTATCTTTAAATATATTCGCTAATGCATACTGCTTGGGAAATTTCTCCTTGCACGTAACGCTAATTTGTATGTCCTCTAATGCTTTTTTTTTAATTTTTCTCGAAACTTGGGTCCATTCTTCCTCTTGTTCATTGTCTGATTCTCTTCCACGCTTTGTCGGTTGTAATAAAACCACATTCCTCTCGTCGTTCGATTGGTGTAAGTCCTCAATAGCAAACATATTATTCAACTCATAATTCTCATTACTAGGTAGGTCAACATTGCATTCTGTGCTCTCCGCCATGATTCATAAGGCGCATAATGCCACTCGCGCACAACGCGAATCTCGCGCACAACGCGAATCTCGCCCGAACGCGGTAATTAGTTATCACAGAAATACGTATAATACAATAGTACAATTCACACGTGCACTCAGAAAGAGATAAACGCTCGAACTGAGGGTTAGGTTAAAGAGGCGATGCGTTTGCTATTTGCATTCATAAAAATATTTACAAAATCTGCTTGTTTTAGTACGTACAGTCCCTTTAATTTAGTCTAAAATCTCCAAAATTTAATTAAAACAAACTAAATTATTATGAAGACAATGTAGGATTATTACTATAGTATTATTGTATTATTTCCAACGCTAATCGCGATATAGCCTGTACAAAACAGCGCAAAACATAAAATGGCAAGAAATAATTCACGAGCTCTTAAATAACATCACAATGCGTAATCAATAACAATTTGAGTATATGGATGTTGATTTGTTGTCCACGATGTACCTATTGGTCGAGCGAAAAATTAAATTACACAGCTTTTAATTTATGAGTTAGCGCTTAGGAACTCTTTATAAATACCTACTCTTTATAAGAACTAGAGGTAAAGAAGCATAATTTATACTTTTGTATCTTGAGTGTTGTATATGTATATACCTAAGTTTAAGAGAGAATCTAAACAGCTAGCCAAAAATGCAACGGCAATAAAACCACTATCATCTATACTAATATTATACAGCTGAAGAGTTTGTTTGTTAGAACGCGCTAATCTCAGAAACTACTGGTCCGATTTGAAAAATTCTTTCGGTGTTCGATATATGTTCGTTCGCCCATTTATCGAGGAAGGCTATAGGCTATATATCATCACGCTAAGACCGACAGGAGCGGAGAAATGCAAGTGAAACCGCGCGGAATAGCTAGTAATAAGATAAAAGTTGTATCTAAAGAATATAGGTACTTACTAAATGAAACTACAAGTAAGTTGCTAATTAAAATTAGAATAGAAAGGTCCAAGATTCAAAGTAAGTTTCATCAAACACTCAAAATCCTCCTAAATGATATTATTAGCAAGTTTTATAAAAAAAATCTGTTATAATAGTTACCCACAATAAATTCACTTTTTGCAAATTATTCACAAATAACTATGCCATATTTATCGTACTCAATAAAACGTAGCTATAATGGTGTAAAAATAGCCGATATCACAAGAAGTACAATAAAATGAAAGCCTTCGTGCATACTTGTATAAATAACGCATAAATGGGTCCAGTATAATCCTGATTTACGCGCCTCCCGCGGCTTCGCGTGGAATGTGCCTAATTGGGGAAACTTGGTAATGTCAAACATTTATTTCTTGATAGTGTTGGTACCAGTTTTCGTAAGTACTTAAATATTACCTAGATTTGCAATCATTTTACCAAAGCTTTTTTTGAAGTGAAACTTCTTTATCGGGGTTGGAAAAAATTTAGTATAACATTTTTTCGTTACGCGTGACATTTTTCCGTTACGCACCATCTTTTTCTTATCCCAACCACGCGTGATTAGACGTATTTCTGTAAAGTTGCATATATATGTAGTAATTTTTTTTTGAAAAATAAGGTCATAAAGAAGTTTCACTTCTTACGTGTGTACACTAGTACACGCACACATTTTTTTTTTCTTACACTTTCATGATGAGTACCTACTGTTTTTTTCTTACACCTACTGTTTGAATCGTTTAAAGTGAGAGTATCTATTACATATTATTACTTATGTTTAAAATGAAATCCCTAATTCAATATTTTCTTTATTTCTGCTCTTTCATTTTTTAGGTTCAAACTGGTCGAGCCGTTTTTGACGTTCAACAATTTTCGCAAACAATCATGCGAATAAATGATATATTTTACAGATTTCCGTCAGTTAAACGAAGTCGCAAAGCAACTAGTGTTTATATTCAACAATTTATTATTAAAATACAATTTTAGAGATTGAAAAGCGTTGCAGCCTGAAGGGAAAATTAAGTCCACAAAGAAAACATATGGCGTAACAAATAGTAACAAAACATTTATTGTTTATTATTCTTCGCAAATTACAATCAGTAAAGCTGAATTATAGTTAAGTTATAAGCGTGTAGTGATTGTGTATAATGTTTTTAGTAAGTAAAGGTCAATTAGTCGAAACCGAGTAAGCTTATAATTCTGTATAGATTCTAATAATTATAGCTTGCTACGAGTGTTTCATAATAATAAGTTTACACTCGGTTTTCATTGTCGGATAGATGTTCGAGTTCTATTTCACTGTGCAATTTTTAGTCAGTGAAAGTAACTAGATGTTTGTGCCTCTGCTTTCTGAGACTTATTATTGACCACTGGATAAATTAATAGTTGTAAAACATCATCTACCAATAATAGTATACTGTACCAAACTCGACCCACCTAAATAAGTGGTACATAAATTTAATTGTATATCATGGAGTAATAACATTATCATTTACTTGAAACCTCTTGAATATACATTATACTTAAATATTTGTTAATATTCTAAGTTTATCAATAATAAGCTAATCTTTCAATCTAGTCTACACTCTACATAATTGCAATATCGCTATCACCTTTGACTTATGACTTATTGACTTGCCCTGAAGCTATGCACATGGCTTTTTAAACGTTTTACAGACAATAGCCAGAGAATGGTTTTTATGTTATTGTTGAAATTAGCGATAATGTATTGTACAGGAAATATGAAGAACTTTAGTGACAAAATGGCGCGGGGAAAGTAATTGGGTTATTGCTAATTTTATGAAAGTAACTTTGTCTGTCTGTCCTTTTTCTCTAAGGGCTCGCTTTTTATGACAATTTTTTTTGTTTTGTTCTTCCACCCTCATATCTTCATACCTTATAATTATAATAATACCTGCATGAGCTGCACAAGGTCCAATTCAAGGTTCAAGGTCCAAGGTCCAAGGTCCAACAGTTATCAATATTTTTTATTCATAAATTGTGCGTTCGTTAATAACATTCATCATGAAAACACCGTTTTTAAAAGAGACCCGCTATGATGTTTCTTAACGAAAATAAGTTGCCATTGCGAAAGCATCTATAATATTCATAATTTTCATTTAAAAGGATACATACCATGGATACATAATTATCAATACTCCCCCTTCCCCCTCCGGTAAGGTGATCCGGAAAAGATCACGCTTTCTCTCCGTTGTCATGACAACCCTAGAAACATCTTTATTAGCGTTTTTACAGCATCCCATTACTAATTTATGACCACTTCCTAACCACCTTTGCTTCCTATAGCTTTATCTATACAATCCTCCAAATTTCAAGCATTGTAAGTAATATTACACAATTTGCAAGCCGAACAAAAAGCGATGAAACTTTTATATTGTGTAGGCCGGATGCGCGCAGCTTTGTCTAGCATAGAAATAAAAGATTGTTCCAATAAATGTGGAGACAGTTCGGATTGCAATAAATCGTAGGTGGACTAGGAAATGTGTGGAGTAGATCAGAATTTTTATTATTTGAATTTTATTCGTAAACATAATATGCATTAGCATTTTTAGGCTTTCAGAAAATTCAATCTTAAGAACAGAGATATATTATATTAATAATAACTTAAAATATTTGTATGTGTATAATTTATAATATCATGATTCATGCGTAATGAAAAAGTGGGTCTTTATAATAGCAGTTATATGTAAAGGTAGTAGTAGCTTTAGCATTTTATTACGAAGTATTGTTAATTAAACTTAGCTTCTTTCAAGAGCACATAATTTTATGCATTGTTAAATTCTACAACAATCATGTACTAGGTACCATCTGTACTTGTATGTACCTACCTAATCATTGTAAAATTTCCAGAGCGTTCATTTTTAAACAGTATTCTTTAGGCCGTAACTGTCTACAAATAATTAACGATTGACGTTATTCTTATTTATTTAATTAACAATAGTTACTGTTTTGAAAGAATCATTAAAAAATTAAATCCCATGAGCTACTCTACACATTTTCTATTCCAACACGTAACGCACGGAAGACGTTTATAATTTCATAATATTAAAATGTTTCGCATTGATCCGTCCAACAAACAACAATTGCAACAATGGTGTATATAACAATGCTTCTATGGCAAACATGTGAAATGTCATTGGCACTGCTACTTCGACAACGACGTAACAACCAATTATTTGCTATAGCATTTTAACCTTTATGGTAGAGACTATAGAGGTGGTTTTTGTATCAACATTGGGGCTCTCTGCAAGCTCTTTCAAATTCAGGTGTTAAAAATTGTTATTTAGCAAAGTACTATTGTGAAATACAATGCGAGCTAAGGATGGGCGATTGTAGGCATTGTGGCGGGTGTGTGTGGACAATGGGGGATCGACTTTTGGAATTTTTGGACAATTTTTGGCTTTTTGCAACGGGTTGCACCTTGATTGCAGGGCCGGAGCAGTGATGGTCAATTTTATTAATTATACATAATTTTGGCAAAAATTTTTATGAGATTTTTTATAGAAATACCTACCTGTACGGCGTACCTTTGATATACCTACAAATTCGATGTTCGAGGTCAAATAAATAATTAAAAATCTTCGAATTCAATTCAACATAAATTTCAGTTTCAATTCAGTCAGTTTTCAGTGCAGTGTTAAATAATTTTATTAAATCAAATTACCAAAATTGCATCCAACTAGGGATGTAACGATACCGATACCGATACCGATATATCGGCCGATAT
>CAJQZN010039837.1:77421-109223 GCA_907164685.1 Colias eurytheme
GATTTAAGTGAATATTTTCGAAGATATTACAGATTTAAAAATTGCAGTTACAGATTTAAAAATTGCAGGACGTAGCGTTTGCGGCCGCCCGGCTATGTACCTATTTTATACCCGTGCGATGCCGGAGGCCGGAGCGGGCCGCTATATTTTTATACCTATACAACGTTCACAATTTTTCTGTAGTGTATTTAGTATCAGCATTGCACCCGTGCGAAGCCGGGGCGGGTCGCTAGTAATTCTAATAAATCAAAGTTCTGTGTAAAAATTGAGTAATTTCATTTCCAATCGTTCAAAGAAAATAACAATAAAATAAAATAAAACTAATGACCTTAGAAACTATGTTTTTTTTTGTAAACAATTTATTACTCATTATTGTTCGTCCGTCGTAGGTCTGTAAACTGTATTGTACACTGAAGGTAAATGGTACTGTAGGTACTTTAGTTCGGCGTCGTCATCGGCTTGATATAAAATTATTAAATTACATTCTTGATTTCATTGACACGCGCTATGATTTGCGCGCGGAATTTCTTGTGTTGTGAATTTATTTTTGTATGCTATGCATTTTAATTGATTCAAATTGCAATGTTTCTCTAGTATGCATTTGAGACTATATTGTAAATTGTAATAATTGATCGTGGGTATAGTAATTAATTATTCTAATAACGCAATTAGTAATATATGTATTTTCGGTGGGATTCAAAACAAAAAATTGGCCCGTGATTTTTATGAAATTTCACCACATTCCAAATCACATCAATCATAGTTCATACACATGTATGACGAAAGTGATTAGTATTGTGGCTAACATTGACTCATCAGTTCATCACTGAAACCAGTGATAAATCAGTACCTATATCATATTGTGTTTGAATATTTTTAAACAATGATATAAGTATACAATTATTATAAATCGGTAAACTATCAAAGTAATCACAAACTTGCAAACATTGGTAAAATGTCCAGTAGTTTATGAGCCTATTCATTACAATCAAACAAACAAACAAAGTTTTCCTCTTTATAATATTAGTGTAGACAAACACTATGAATACGATCACGAATGCAAATTCGGGGATTTTCTAATTATTGCTAAATAATAATTGAATTCGTTTTGAAATACTCTATAATTTTTAGTGTATAAATAGACATTTATAATGTGGTGCTCATTTTTTTGTACTGCTAACGCTATTGTAGGTACCTATTTTCGTTGTTTTATTTCAAGTGAACACGGCCATACAATTTTGTCACGAGCCACCTATGATTGTAGGTAGGTAGTTAGGTACTTTTGTTAGGCTCCTTCGTCGTCCGCGTCGCGTCGGCTCGAAAGTTCTTGATTTCATTGTCACGCGCTATGATTTGCGCGCGGATTTTCTTGTGTTGTGAATTTATTTTTGTATTATTATTATTTTTTATTTTTTTTTTATTTTATTGATTCAAATAAAATATTTCACTAGTATGCATTTGAGACTATATTGTATTATGTATAATTTATCGTAGGTATAGTTATTCTTATAACGCAGTTATATTTTCGGTGGGACAATTTGACCCGTGATTTTTCTGAAATATCACCACGTTGCAAATCACATCAATCATACACACGTATGACGAAAGTATAGTGGCTATTGGCTAACATTGACTCATCAGTTCATCACTGAAACCAGTGATAAATCAGTATATCATATTTTATTGTGTTTGAATATTTTTTAAACAACGATATATACAATATTATTATAAATCGGTAAACTACCAAAGTACCTACTTCCGAATTTTCAGACAGACAAACAAGTAGTTTGAACACGCAGTTTTCTTATACTAGTAGCAAAAATCAAAACCATAATATTATGTTTACCTACTATATTTTACTAAAAGTCGAGTGCGTCGAAATCGTAAATAATAGGTAATACCTATGTATAATGTTTTTCACCTTCCTGGTTATTTTCCCATAGTAAATAGTGTTTTAGGTTTGTTGTTGTAGCCTGTAGGTAGGAATAATAATAATTATTCTTACTTGTTGGTTATGAAATGTATATTGAAATAATTTACTTTTACAAATCATTAGTGATATTAGTTTTGAGTGAAAATGCTTGGATCAGCATAATATTATATGGTACTTCAAATACATGTTTTGATAAAAAAAACAATAGTGTCATAAAATAAAACTGCGTTTTATTGTAATCAATGTTGACAGTTTTAAATTCCAAAATTATTGATCAATAAAATAGTTTACACCAACATATATAACTTTTATTTTTATAACCATCGTTCATAAATCATAATATAAACCGTAGCAGGTGGCGTTTTGAAGTTCTGTCTACTCATACAGAAAAATGGAAAACTTGCTTGCTTTACTTTGGCAACTCGAAGCGTGGTCGTCCGTCGTAGGTACTTTTGTTTTGTTACTCAGGAGGATAACCTCAGACTGTAGACACTGTAGTGATGTCAAGACAAATGTGCGAAAGACTGTAAATTCAGACGCTAATTTAGAAGACGGGCTACCCATTGGGGCTGTTGAAATTGTCTGGAGATCCTTTTGGAACTCATCCATTCTGTGGTTAAACACTTCAAACATCTGATCAATAGACTGTGTGATGGATTCCATATTAGTTTTAGTGCAGTGGCAGTGTAAATGTTGTTGTTGAGGTTATGTAAATTTAACACTTTAGTTAACTACCAAGATATAAAGAAATGAGGATAGGACACAATAACTATTGGTTGAGGTATTTATAAACTCATAATATACTTTTAAAAAAATCACGTTTTAATAAATTTCTAGAATTAAATTAGAACAGCTGATTCAAAATAGCCTAAAAAATCTTAATAATAATAATTACGCTTCACAGCAAGAAGAAATGTACCATAATTATGTACCCGCACAAAGTCGATATTGTGTTGCCTACCGTTCGACTCAATGGCTAGGGTTGTAACTACCTTTAATAATTATTACCAAACTAATAAACCGAGTGATGCGAAATAACCATAATTCTTTTAGAGTTTGATAAAATGATCAGGCAGGTATTTTCTTTAATCCTCTGAATTCTCGGTTACTAAATTGTAGGGGAAGTACGGACAAAATGACAGGGTGTTTTGTTTTCCAATCATATTTATTTATTTAATGGCATTATAATCAGTCTCAATCGTTTATGCTCATCTTAGGTTCATTGACTATCAGTAACACAGTCTATTAATTAAGTAGGATCTATAATAAAATATATAATAATGAAAAATATAACTAATAACAAAAACTATTTTGTCCATATAGTATGGACAAAATGACATATAAGATAAGGACATAATGACATACAAATTTTTAAGAGCAAAGTTCACAAATAAATCCTTTGGTCTTCTTTGGGACACCAGCACATGACGCATGAGCCCAAAGGTAACAAGTTACATCGTAACCAACCTTCACCGGGCTTAGAATTGGAAAAGACTAATGGACACTATGGACAAAATGGCATACTGGCATACTATGTCGTTTTGTCCAATTTGTATGTATGTCATTTTGTCCCAATTCACCGAAAAACAAATAAAAATCATAATTCCATAAAATAACTAATGATTTCAATAAACTTAATCGAAATCACTGGATACTAGCGTAGTTTATCGATTTAAATACAAATAATTACAAATAACAACAAATAACTCGCCAGAAAATAGGAAAAAAACACCTGTAAAATAAACTTTTGAAGGCGAGATACATGTTTGAACTGGTAACTGCGGCGCAACTGTCAGAATGATGCTCAACGTCTGACAGGATTGTAAATATGGCTGCCGTCACGTGATACAGTCGCGGAGACGTAGCTAAAACCCGCCAATTTTGAAATAAGGGGACTATGTCATTTTGTCCATACATGTCGTTTTGTACGTATTTCCCCTATCGTTGAAATTATTCTTAATCGCGTAAATTTAATAAATAATCATATGGAAAACACTTTTCATTTGTTTTTTTACTTTCACGCCCAACTACTATACAATAATTACGTTGTTTCGGTATTTTGACGAGAAAACGCAGGAAACATCCGTTGTATCATTTTAGATAGATTGTATATTTTGTATCTGTAGAATTGAAATCAAAGCTATGTATATGTTGTCTCCATTCTTTTCTTATCGGATTGTTGATCCCAATGCGAATGCGTCACTAAAATTTTATAAAAGACAATTAAGAACATCAAAAATAAAGTGATACGTAAATATTTCACAGTGCAATATATTATGTAATTAATAATAATTATATATTTATGAAAAAATAATTACATCAGATTTAATAATCGCAATTGTTTTGAATGTATATATGAATAAATGATTACATCATAATAGTAATAATCACAATTGTTTTATTTCCCATTTGTTGCAACCCTAGCATATTTTCATGTAGCAGCAGAAGTACCTACACTGGCGGCGCGGCGGCATCGTGCGACATCAAAGGCATTGCCTTACTAGGTAGGTAAGTTTATAATGATTAACTCTTTAATAATTATTTTTGACTTTACTCATTTCTTTTATTATATAATTTACGTTTTACTTTTACAGAATCCGATTCAATGGATTATGAAGACGAGTCACACAACGCCATACGATAGTGATGATGAATGAACATTTCAATAAATGCATGCGTGTTTTTTTATGTTGTTTTGTAATTGTTAATTGTTTCTTAAATAAAGAAATAAACTAAATATTTAAATGATGATTTGTTATTTGCAACACAATTTTATATTTGAGATTCTTTACAAATGTATATTTAGTTTTGTATCATCAAATTTATAAATTTTATTCCATAGTTTTCAAAATTAAATGTAAATGACCATAAAAACATTAATAAAGTAAATCATTGATGTAAGGTCAGGGAACGTAATACATATATACATCTGACCATGTAGAAGCTAAGTCTTGTTGACTGCTGAAGTCTGTAAAGTTTTGTTGTCTGCTGAAGTCTGTACGCAATGAAAATGTCTGCCGTTTCGAAAATAAGTTTTTAAGACCCTAATAAATAAAATATATGAATGGCAGATCTGGTCAAATACTTTCAAAATTGTATTTTTTTCAGCACTTTCATAAGTGTCTGCCAGAATGTTATCCGCGTGATAATGGTCTGCCATTGTTATTTTCCGATAGTAATAATAATCTATTTTCAAATATCAAAATGGCAGACGTGGTCAAATGGTTTCAAAGTTCGCCAAAAATTTCCACCTGTCTTACCTAAGCGCGCGCCCCGTCCACCACTCTGGGCTTAGTGACTCCTCATCTCATGTATAGTAGGTATAGGGGAATCAACACACAAAAATCCAGGTCTGGTCAAATACATACAGGTAGCTTTGCGCTAGCTCTCTAGCTATTACTTCTTATGGAGAGAAAACCGTAAACATGTACCACGGGCGAAGCCGGGGCGGACCGCTAGTAAATAATAAAATAATAAATAGTGTATTAGATTTGTTATTGTATCTTGTATACCTACGAATAATTATTCTTACGTCTTGTTGGGAAATGTTCAAATACCTACCTATTGAAATAATTTACTGTTACAAATCATTAGTGTTATTAGTTTTGAGTGAATAGGCATGGATCAGAAATTCAGAATATAATATGCTACTAACTACTCAAATACATACATGTTTACACAACAAACACCACTGACCTCTATAACTATAAGTTATAGAGGTCAGTGACCGTCAGTGACAAACACTATGGATACCTACGCTCGCGAATGCAAATTCGGTGATTTACTAATTATTGATACCTAGTCATTGAATTCGTTTTGAAATAGCCTGTACTTTGTAATTTTTAGTGTTATAGACATTTATAAAATGTGGTGCTCATTTTTTTGTAATAAATCATCCCGAACGCTATTGTATTTTCGTTGTTTTATTTCAAGTGAACACCTATACAATTTTGTCACGAGCCGCCTCTGGCCTCTGGGTGAAATAAACAAGTCAAATGATTTTTGTTCTAATTGTATTTTGGTAGTAGTTTGTTTAGAATTTACATTACCATTGTTTAATTTTTACCTACTATATTTTACTAAAAGTCGAGTGCGTCGAAATCGTAAATATCTTTTTCACCTTCCTGGTTTTTTTCCATAGTAAATAGTGTTTTAGATTTGTTGTTGTATGAATAATTATTCTTAGCATAATATTATATCATAGGTATATGCTACTTCAAATACATGTTTTGATAAAAAAAACAATAGCGTAATGTAATAAAATAAAACTGCGTTTTATTGTAATCAATTTTGACATTATTTATTTCCCAAAATTACAACAAAATAGTTTACGCCAACAAATATAACTTTTATTTTTATAACAATCCTACTTGTTTTACATTCACGCCATCTAGACTTAAATCTTTATCATTTTTGTATACGTCTGTGTGTGTAAACGACCCTGTATGCAATGACAGATGTTATAATGCATTTTTTTACCGAATTGGGTGGATTTTAAGGCAATGATATGACATATTTCAATAAAATATAATATTCAGTAACCGCCATGACTATTCCTACGACCTTAATCTTTTCCAATTACGCAAAAACTCAAATAAACTAGAAATGTAGAATTCAGCGCCATCTAGCGGGACATTGGCTGGGAACAGATCGTAGGAATCACCTGAAGCATTTCATTAAGCGGGCGATCATTGTGCGTTTTTGAACGCATTGTTGTGTGAAACCGTCTTAAGTGGGATTAGCTACGTCCAGGAACGCTACTTATTATGTGTTTATGAATGAAATGTATTCTGTTTTATATTCCAAAGAATGTATCAATGAATCTACGAGAATTGGTGTCAAGTAGAAGGTTTTTATAAATGGACTAGCGGTCCACCCCGGCTTCGCCCGTGGTACATATTTCGCAATAAAAAGTGGCCTATGTTCTTTCTCGGGTATCAAAATATCTCTATACCAAATTTCATGCAAATTGGTTCAGTAGTTAAGGCGTGATTGAGTAACAGACAGACTGAGTAACTCTGTCTGAGTTACTTTCGCATTTATTATATTATTATGGATTATGGATGTGTTACTGTTAGGACACCTAAATCGATATCAAAGGAAGTACAGTACATTAAAATTAAAAATATGAAGTGAATGAAAATATGATTACTTTTTTATTATCTCTGCTTCTATAGGAGGTTTTTCCTTTTACCTCAGAAAGATACACTTTATACAATTATTTTAATATTTCTCATACATGTGACCTACCCATTGTGTTATTATTTTGTAATTAAAAACTATCTACCATAATTTATTATTTATTTATGATTGTTTCTTGAAGCGTAAAATCATATTAGGATGAAGTTGAGAACAATGGCGTACTACACATGACTTGTCCCGGGAATCGAATCCCGGATTATCCGATGCATGCTGCGACCAATTAACCCGTGGGAGCTTCATTTGTAAATAGTAAATATTTTTATTGAACTTGTTATAAGGTTTATAAAACTGATAAGTAGGTATTTTGCAAGAGAAGAAAACATAATTATAATAAAATAGGTAATGTAAAATTGCAAAGCGAGCGAAGCCGCGGGCGGAAAGCTAATTATAAATAAAAGGCAAATCGAAATTATTATTTTTTATTTGACAACCATTTTCAACAATCTTTTTGATACTATTACTTAGCTATAGGCAATACCTATATAAAATCTTCTACTTGATTATAGGTTGAATGGGATTCACTGTTGCTATCATGAGGCAATTGTTTCCCCTTTGGATCCTGAAGTAGCCCTCTTCTCCAAACTTTTTCCCCCACGAATTCTTTATTATCCAGAAAGGAATGCCGTTCTCTAAAAAAAAATTCATTTTCATCAGTCAATTTTATTGGAGATTTTCATAACATATTTTAAAGTGAAACTTTTATTACATGGTCTCAAACTGTTTGGTCTGTGTAGCGCATGTCGCGTGTATCGCGGCTTCCGAGTAGGTATAACTACTCGGCAGCCGACCGTCACGCGACATGCGCTACACAAAGCAGTGTTCGGAACGGTTCGAACAGTTTCACTTTTACCGTGGTTTCATAAAAACACACAACATTTTTTTTATTCAATTGATTCAGTATGGACACATGCACTAATGATATCATTTTTATGGCAAAACAAGCAAAGGATGGGCCACCTTATTTCAAATAGTCATCACGACCCATAATGAGTAAGATAATTAACACTGATGAAGTTAAAGGGGTTTTGCGGGTCTAATAATGACGACATCGTGAAAATTTACCTGTTCCATATCCAACCAAAAGAACAGCATGATTGACACCATCTGATTTACATTGAGAATTGCTGACGATGCCCGATTTGTATCCAAAAAGCGCTGAAGCATCAACACCTAGTAACAAATAAATTATTTTATCTACCACTTTTACATTAAGAATAACTGGATAAGTTTTTGAAACACAATCTGATATAATTATTTACATACTTAAAAATAAACAGCTCTTATAATTCTTATTGTTCTCTTGATGGAACTGTTTTTTATAGTTTACATTCTTACTTCAAGTTATCAAGTAGGTAATATTTGAGTTCATGATGCAATAAAATAGTTTCTCTGACCATCAAACAACCTTGATTAATAAAGGCTTCAATACGGTTTATCGATTTTTTAATTTTCATGCTTGTTTTAGAAGACTTACCTACAGTAGCTGGTCCATGCTCATGGAGGAATTTCTTCAATTTCTCTTCATCATTATCCAGTTGAACGCTTCTGCAACCTTGTACTGTCACTAACACTTTAGTTTTATCGTATTTGCATTTACTATTCCTTGCTTTGTAAGGATAATCTTCCTCTGACATTGCTCCATTTTCAATGAAATAGCTAAAAGAAGACGTAAACATCACAGTATGGTATGCACAACAAATCTATACTAATATTATAAAGCTGAAGAGTTTGTTTGTTTGTTTGTTTGAACGCACTAATCTCGGGATCTACTGGTCCGATTTGAAAAAATTCTTTCGGTGATAGATAGCCCCCGAGGAAGGCTATATCATCACGCTAAGACCAACAGGAGCGGAGCCAAGTGGGTGAAACCGCGCGGCACATCTAGTTATTAATAAGAATGTTTCTTCCTGATATATAAACTTTTAAGGATTAAATAAAAACTACTTTCTTAAATAATAAGGTGGCTTTTTTAGCTAAAGCTTACGATTTAAATGCAAATTTTACAAATTAATGAAGAAATGGCTAAAAGGATTATATTTTACCAAGAGTTTTATATCAAACTTATATACTTCCATAGAATAATAATATCAATAACATTTTACACTGCCAACATTTTGCACAAATTTTGAAGATGAGTATGAATGAAATTGGACTTACACAAATGGATTTTCCAAGCGATCAGTGCCTTCACACCCAGAAGACTTCCTGTCGCAATCGACAAGCTGCTGCTCCGATACCTCTTGGATTTTTTTATTCACGATTGCGTACTGACTCTCGACAGCACCTAGCATCATTTGGTTATCATGAATTAATTGGTAAAATTATGGTAAAAAAATGGTAAAAGTATGGCACATCGGTAACGCATTTGCAGAGGCGTCTGTAGATAAATATGAGCGGTGGACTCGCTTGAAACCAGGTGCACCACAAGACCGTTTGCACACTCTATTATTAAAAGTGGGAAAATAGACTTTGAAGGACATTATTCTGCAATTATTTATCAGTCAGATACCATACCTGAAGCACCAAATGCCCAACAGGATCCACATCTTCCCTGATCCTTCACCCTGCTGACTACGTTTTTGCTCCTCCAGTCGAAGGCGTCTGGTGCGTCAGAGAGGCTCAGTGCTACTTCACAGTTCACATTATCAACCTCTCCTTTCAAACCTGTATGGTATTTGATAAACTCCTCTTTGGTGAGGTCGGTAAATTCTGTGATACCTGTTGAGAAATTCTTTCGTTTACATAGTTGTCTAATATTGGTTATTCTTGCCTCTTGGCCATAAAAAACATTTTGATCTATTGCCCTTTCGTAGATTTATAAATATGCAAAATTATTAAGGTAGTTAAATAACTACTTACCATATACTGCATTGCCTGCTTTATTCAATTCATTTATTTCCCTAAGGTTCTTCTTGAAAACCAGAAATCTAATTTCCTCTTCAATCACGGTGTCGTACTGTTTATTATGTTTTTCTTTGAACTCAGAAAAATGGCGATCAGCTTCCTCCATTTTAAACACATTTTGGCTCTGTACGAGCAAAAAATTTACAAACAATAATAATATTACACCCAACATCGTCATTCCTGAGTTTTTACTAATATGTAATAACAAATGCCTTATATACTTTATTTAAAGTATGTTCGTTAAAATTCTTTAAATATTCCCGCATTTTTTCATAAAATTATTAAAATTGTCGATTCATTGTTATTTGTTTTAACCGATTAGCAAAAATGAGGTTTTTGTTCGTCGGTATCTATTTTTGTTTGAAGTCCCATTGCAATCTTGTCAGATTCTGATGATGAAATTTCAATGAAAACGAGTAAAATTAGCATTGAATCTAAGAAGCCAATTTATCCTCACGCACTCACCTTTCCTTGTTATTCAGTACTATTGAGCTGATCTAATGGTCCATCGGTAGGATCAGTGAACATCGTGTCTTCTAATAGAATATTATATAATTTGCGTATTTTTGTTAATACCTTATGTACAATTTTAATTATTATGTTTGTAAAAATTCTTCTAATGTTCTCGCATTTTTCAATAAATTATTAAAGTTATCGATTCATTGGTATTCATGGATACATATTTTTCTTATCAGAGCATATTACGTTCAAATACTTACATTTTATGTTCGTATTACAGCATAGTGACAAAAATTATAACAAAGGAAAACGTGTATGATAAGATAACTGCCGAATATATAACTAGGTCTCTTCATTTTCTTTGTTCTATTCTTGTTACTAAATCCTTCCTAGTAAAACCTCCATGGTTCAGCGTTGAATGTAACCAAATTTTCCCTTTTACATTCCTGGATAAAAATTATATCTGTGATTATACTAGTGTGTAATTCAGGGAATAAAAATAAATAATAGAAATAATATTATGTTTCTCTTTTTCCAAACTTAAACTGTAAAATTCCATAAATCTTATTTCTGCGCCACATTTTTTATGAAGAATAAATTCTTATGAAAATGAATGAAAATGAATATTTTATGAAAAATAATAATAACCAATGTATTTTCAGAATTAGTTATACTATTTTAGTAGAACCTAGACTAGACAAGCTAAAATTTAATATTCTATTTTCTTTATTACATGCTTTAGTACTTTCGCACTTATTTCCCCATCATCTCCAATTATAACAAAGTTTAATTTTACACGATGAAAAGGTATAAATGAATACAAATCTATTCATTACAGTCGCCATTATCACAAGAATCGTTCAAAGAATGCCTCTGTGAATTTCATTTGATATTCCCATTAAATTTCAATTCCCGAACTCATCTCGGCCACAATGAGAGAACGTACAATGGCTGCTCTCAATGCCGTTACTTCTATATTTTATAATTGTTTGTCTCTGAAATGGGCCTCTCTCCACTCCGGATACATTGCTATTCTGCTAGTGCTAATTTATTAGAATTGAGTTCTAGTGTAGCAATGCCTATAGATTCGTATTGAGACGAAAGGAGGTTAATAGTATTTTGGCGTAGTACAGAATTGCGGTCGACTGAAAAAGCGACTAACAATCCGACCGACAATCCAATCGACCATCTCGAAAAACTCGTCTGCAACTGAAAATTCTTAGACTAAATTACGTATTCCAACTTCAGCATGGAACAAATCAAGTTATTATTTTATACTTCAAACCTGTTTCTCCATCTAACCTCAAATTCGTTCCGCCTTAAATAGTTTGCATGTTATTGACAAAACGACGCTATTTCTCTTTAGTCCCACAACAATAGAAAAAATAGCTACAAACGCGAGGCTTTAAAACGGTTAAATATGAGCCATGAATGGAACCGTCCTATTAATATTGTCCAGACAGTCTGGAACCATCGAACAAATAGCTCTAGAGGCATTATTTATTCCGTCGTGTGTTCGATATTAAATGCCAACGATAGTGCATTGTTGAAAGATGGAGTTTGTAGAAATTTATATCCTGGACACAAAGGGACGCTAAAAAAACTATCAATGACAAACGTTTCGGAGAAATATTTTACGTATCATGCTCTTGTAAGGTGGGATGGAACGCGTGGTTAACCTGTGCATTCAAGTTTTGTATAAAAAGAAACGTATGGTAGTTGATAAGGTTGTCTAATTGAGATTTAAAAAAATTGTTATGGTCACTTTAAAGCTTACTCTCAGAGATAAAAATTAGTTGTTAAATGAAATGTTTATTAAGCTGATAAATATGAAGAAAATTTATTTCCAGAAATTGCGCGTTAATAACATTACAGACTAGATTTAAATTCCTTACATATTTATTTCCCATTTAACATATCCTCGAGCATCAACATGATCTTCGACCACAAACGATAAAATCCCATAAATTAATGTAGACATAATATTAATATTCATTACAGAACTTAATTTGAAACATGGCTTTACGGCATTCAATAAACTGTTATCGCGTGTTTTATCAACCCTCAGTGAAGGCGTTGGTGCGTGACCAACTTCATACGGAACTGAGAACATATATCCATCCTCGTCTTTACAATGGGGTCAGACAAAGATATGTAAATTAGGTGAGAACCCGTTTCTAGTGGAACGTGGGTGAAGGAACAGAACTAGTGCATGATGACTTTGTTCAACTAGACACACGATATTGTTAGCCAAGACTTTGAAGCGAAAGGCTGGTTGCCTATTGTTGATATTTCGTGTAAGCCGATTGATAGCAGTATTTTATCTAAGTACTACTGTTTACTAGCCAACTACTTCAAGCAACCATCTTGCCTAAGATAAAATCTAATAGATTTATTCCACTTCCTTACTATTGTCCATTTATCCAATTGATTACTAAGAAAATAGATTTATGTCATCTAACATACAATTTATTCATCCTAGTTAATACCTCCGTCCATTTAGAATTTAACATGTATTCCTCGTTCAATTTTAAGTTCTATTCGGAGATCTCCAGTATTCTTATAAGATCCAGATCATACAAGAAAATAAAGTTTTCTAACTGCAGCATTTTTTTCATAAATAGACTGTCTTTTCCTAAGACTTAGCCTATCGCTGGTCTAATTTTATCAAATACGTTTATTTAGAAGAGAAAGGCACTAAGTTAACCTACAATAACATTTAATCGACAAGAAATTGATCACATATGTTCAAGCCTGTGATTGAATAATAAAAATGCCAAAAATTTGTGTTCAAGCCAACAAAAACATCAAATGTATCGTCATAAACGAAGCCGATAGTCAAAGTGAGAGCATAAGTGGCTTACTTTTGATCCGGTAAATCAGTATTTTGGAACGGTTTATCAGTTAAGGGCCCTTCACGGCCCTCCCTTTGGTCCGGTCAAAGGGATGCTTGTACCGATGCAAGTATCGTTTATTCTTTTACCGATTTTTAATGGACCTTAATTGAATACTGGACTGGTATATTGAGGATCTTGAAATGTACCAGTTTCTAAACGGTACTAGTGCTTTTATTTATTATGATTATAACTGTGACATGATAATATCCAAAGGGACAACACTAGGTTTCCTATTGAGGTCTACAGGAATGTACGAAGAATGTTTGTCGAAGCAGTGTTAAAACATTTTAATAAATAATTCTGTAGGTACATATATTTAACACACACAAAAACAGCATATTTATCACTAGACATCGGATTATATGCATTTGCATATTACACGGGTTGAATGCCAAAAAGGGCTAGATTTAGACCGGAAAGGTCTAAGGTGGCAACACTGGGCTCGCGGGTGACAAACGTCACAAATTGCGCTCGAAAATTTGGTAAAAATGCTTAATTGTATATTGGCACAAAAACTATACTTAATTTCAAGAAAATTTCACTGTTTTTGTACAATCTTTGATTTAAATAGGTATATAAAAGTATTAAAGGTTTTTTGAATTTGTATTGTGCATATTTTAGGCATAACAGTCGTTTTTAGTGCATATTTCGGCATTTTTAGTGCATATTTTGGCATTTTGTTAGTGCATATAATCCGATGTCTATTTATCACACTCAAAAGCACTTCTAACGCAGTTTAATTTATTAATTCGATTTTTGACAATTTTAGTGGGATCGGACTGAACCACACAAAAAAGAATTAATAGTTACTTAAAATTAATATGTACTAAAAATGTGTTTAAGGTAACAGATGCATCTATCACTAAGCAATATGTAATAATCACTTCATAACAATTATATAGTAATGGACAAACAGACATATGTTGGTGTCGTCGTGTCAAGTGTAATCGACTGGACATAATTTGATTTGATTACGATTAGAGCATGCCCATTGACCATGCGTACATCCGTTGTTATTTATTGAAATAATTTCTGTTTGGATATTAGGTTGACACTTTAGTTTGGGTGTATAAAATATAATTGTGGAAAAAGAGCTTATTTTTATATTTTTTGCGATTATTAGACTCTACACTCTAGAAGTAATATTTTTCTGACACGCTGCACAATAGATTTTTTTTTTGCAGAATAAGAATTAACTTTTATGCCTACATTACTCTCAATCAATTTACATAAATACCTAATCGTGCTATTAAATGACCTCACAGTTTTCACTGTTTAATTTACCAAATAGCTGAAGGATGGATAAATTCATTTATCATTAAGTAGGTAACACAAGCACCTTGCATCTTTGAATGAAATTACTAGTTTCGCTTTCTATCTCTATCCCTTTATCCCCAGGTAACAATTTTTTCCACCAACATTCATAACAACTTAAGGACAATCAAAAAACGCATCGGATAAATACCACAAATGGTGCCTGTCTGTCTGGCCGTCGCAGACACCGTGGCACCCACACCACGACTATCTCATTCTAACACTAGCCTGATAGCTATGATAGAAAGAGAGCACAGTAACATACCTCTTCCCTTTGAATGGAACCAAAAAAAGATGGCGCGTACGATCATATTTGTTCTAGCCGCTAGCCGCATGTCATTATGGAGTGTTACCTTCGATGAAGGTTATATTTTTAATTTTTTTACCTTTTATAAGTGTGAGGAATGATATTTTTGAATGTCGTATAAGTTAGTATAGGTAGGGAAGCAGATGAATCAGGAGAAATAGAAACTAAATGTTTAAAGATTTGATGCACTTTAAATGTTAATTCAAATGTATTTTAAAAATGTAATGATGAAATGTAAAGGTAAAAACGGGATTTTTTCCGACAGATTTACAATAGGTCATATAGGTAACTAGACCTCTGAATTACATGTATGTTCCTGAATAAGCTTATATCCAACCTATGTCATTTACAATCTATTAAATTTCAAATGAACATTGAACATTGGGACGATACAGTTTTTTTCTATGAAGAGACACATATTCCAAGTCAAACATGCAAGTAGGTAATCAAATTCCGAGTAGGTATAATACACATACTCAAAACAGTTACATGATTGATCTCCCAACCCAACATATACGTTGCGCCCGCGCATCGCTTCTTTATTAAGGGTTTTATAACGCGGAGTGGTCCGGAGGCGTTTTTATATTCGCTCCCGTACCAACGTGGGAAAGATCACAATGACGTAACAAAATTTACTCCTATATGTTCAATATTATCCTTCAGATGATTCATTAAGACCACAGATATACATAATATAACAATATAATTATGGTCTATAATGAAAACTAAACATTTGGGCTGTTGTATAGTGTTACCTTTTAAATAGAGGGTTTTTTTTTTAAATTAGATGGTTAACATTTGTGGGTAATTGTGTGCGGAATTGCTATGATAAATTTCTAGTGTTTTGGAAGATGTTTCTAACAATAATTAGATTCTAGAAATATTATCTAAATACTCTCCTACATTTTCTTCTTACAAAGCAAAATAATGCTTGAAGCATCAAAATGAAGTATTTTGGTCCTTTTGGTATTTGACTGCAGTATCTGCCTTCTATTTCAGAAGAATAAATTCACACAGTCCCAAACTTATTGTCGCACTTTGTACAATTGAATGTACTTAATCCATAATTAACTACCTACTACACAATTGTAAATCGACAGTTTGTAACTAGGTTCCAAAACCGGCCAGGCACGGACCGGTGTAAGCCCCTCACCTGCAACCACAGTTCCCATAAAAAGAGATTTAAAACACGCACCATAAATAATGTTTACTTTATATTGTCGCATTGTATGAAGCGATTTAATTAGCCACGGTTTGTGTCCGCCTTTACAAGGGCTGCGTAAACTAGCTTAACGTCAATGCCTTAAATTATTCATATTGTACGATGTGTATTGCGTATTTACAGTACTTTATGAGCAGGACCATTGATTAAAAATAACGACGCATGTCCCGGTAATGCTGTATTTATATTGAGTGCATAAGTATCGGATCGTCATTTAAAAACAGGATATTTCAAACGATATTTTCCTTAATATAGTACATATAATCAATATGCACCATATTGTTAACAGATGACATTCATTTAGACTTCAAATTGTATCCTTGTATAGCGACTTTTTGCAATTAATTATTCGTATGCATATTTTATTACGTAGGATGTAGGTACACCTTTTACTTATCTTCCAATATCAATATAATTACACAAATTTCTTCACATATTTATATTTTGTATGTACGTAAGAGACTCATACAACTGAAGAGGAATTCCAAATGTGTTTCCATCCAGTATTCAATAAACATATTCGTTATACAAAGCGTTATTTTATTCACTGCTCACAAAACCGTGCGCGAATGATCATAAATCCTGTAAAGCAAATAAAAGCTAATATTAGCAATGTCTCCGAGTAATTTGTTAAACTGACGTGCTAACGCCCACTTTCCCCTTACTATCATCTTAACCATTAAATATAACTTCACCCTTTCAACCATCCCTGTTCTACAAATACTTTTATTTGTCAACCCTATTCGCGAACTTATTATGGCTAAATTATACAGATTTCTTCCGGGTTTTTTCGAATGTATGACTTTTATTGCCATTGACGATTGATGCAGAAATTTATGCAAGTAGCATTGATATATTATGTAAAAGAAGGATACCTATAATAGAATAACGCCTTAAAATCATTGTTCAGAATTTGGTAGTTTCATCTTACACGTGTATTTACTATTTACCCTAGAGGATATAATTTAAAACTAGCTGCTCCGCGCGGTTTCACCCCCGTGGCTGCACTCCTGTTGGTCGTAGCGTGATGATATATAGCCTATAACCTTCCTCGATAAATGGGCTATCTAACACCGAAATAATTTTTCAAATCGGAACAGTAGTTCCCGAGATTAGCGCGTTCAAACAAATAAACAAACAAACTCTTTAGCTTTATAATATTAGTATAGATATGACTATTTCAAACCTTGCAAAAATAAATTTTCAGAAATAATTAGTTTTGTTTACACATAATATTATGTAGAAGTAGCAAAACTCGCATGGTATCCTGACAAAAATCATTATGTATGCTAATCCAGACTATGATCTATGTTTGTACCAAATTTCATATAGGTCCAGCTATTTTTATTTTATAGAGTAACATACATACATCACCAATAATGCTTTAAATACAATTTCCTATTTTTATATACCTAAGTTGTTTTATTTAGTAGGACTAGTAGGATTAACTGCGTCTGGTTTTAAATTTAAAGTCACATTTTTTAGATTTTGACTTAAATATCACATCCTTGTTTGACTTGATGATTAAATTATTTTAATAAATTAATTTAGAAACACGAAGTTAATTTATGAGCGAAAGGAGTTATTTAAAACTGGTTTTGAGTAGATTTATTAGAAAATTCGTATTTTTAACACGTTTTTGAGACAATTCGTATTCCACTATATATTTTTTAAATTCAAATTCAAATTACATTTATTTGCAAGAATGCAGTTACAATAACAACACCTGTTGTTATTACAATTTTATAGTGCTAATATTATAAATAAGGTTCTACTGTAAAATAACATAAAACTTATGAGTTCAATAAGAACGATCATCGAGCCTAATATTGAAACATAAGGCAATTTATCGAGTAAGTTAAGTACATAATTACTACATTATCTCAGGAGGTATCTGCTTTAATAACCACAGACATTCTAGTTAAAATTGTATCTTGCCACAGACATAGATCTAAATGTATGTCTGTGTATCTTGCTTTAATAAATTAATTCATCTTCCGTCATCAACAATTTACATATATACATAGGTATTACATGGATATAGATAAATATAAACATAATTATACATATAAGGTATTTTACAATGGTACAATTTAATTAAAAAAATCAATAAAGCCACACAAATAACTGCAAATAAATATATAATTGAGAAAGTCCTTTTCACAAGCCTTTGACGATGTCACACAAAACATTTTTTCATCCGAACAAAATTAACAACTGCAAGTAGCGTTCGTAAAAAAACCGATCCGTCACCACGTCTCAAGACAATCAGCAAAAAAAGTGCAGAAAATATATTTCAATTGTCTCTTATTGAACCCCAATGGGACCTATATTAAATTTAAAACCCCTTTAAATACAATTGTATGATATTTATTGGATTTTTTTGTTGACGATCGATTCATAGCGTGTAATTCTTTTGACGATTGCAGAAGTAAGGAATGATGGTATGGGGTGCGTTTGTAACTTGAGGTCATACTCACACCCTTGTACTTCCTGATCTATTTCTGTTAGGGTTGCCACTGTGGATATAATAATAATTTCGTAATTTATTATTTAATATTAGATGAGGATTTTAACGATTTGAAGGTACCTACGAGTTATAAATTGTATAAAATAATTAATGTTTTACCCAACATTCTTTAGCAATTAGCTGTGTATAATAATTGATAATCGTGTTATAAAGTAACTATGTAATTGGACAAAGATACTAGGTATCTATAATTTTTGTAAATTTAAAATGCCTAGACTAAATAAAGAGAAATAGGTACATATTTAAAAATCCTTATAATACAAGTTCCCACAACACAAGTAATGTGTGAATCTTCCAAAAAGAACTTTACTTACAAATCAAAAATAAACTTACCACTTTATAGCTAACATAATTTCATACATAAAATTATCCAAAAATTAGGTACATACTAAATTAAAAACTAGCAAGTGGCAACCCTAGCTAGTAAAATCTCCGTATGACAGCCGACAGGTCACGGAGCAAGTAAGTTCCGTGAGAACATCGATTGGGCAGCTGAAGCTCGTAGCTTAATACGCGTGCAGTCTGAAATCATGAAAATGGTGACAACCCTAAATAAGAAATGTATTAAGAATTTGGAAACTTTGTTTTTGGATAAAGAGTAAAAAAAATAACCTGTGTTTCGATGCCTACGTCTTGGCCTTCAATAAATTGCATAAATAACACTTTAAATAGTATCAGCGTATTGCCACAGTATTACCATATTTCTATTGTAGGTAATACTGTGGTATTGCCACCTAAATTTATTGGTAATAAGTAGGTAAGGTAGAAAAAGAACTGCAACAAATTACTACAACCAGACAAAATTGTTCTTAATAAATTTTCAGCTATTTACCTCATATTACAAAAAGACATTTCAATTGCTTATTTTATCGTAAGTACTGAATTGATTGTAGCAGAAATCTGCTCTAATAAAATTAGGTTTTATGCATCACATAATATTACGTACATTGTTTCGCAAATTTACCACGTGAGTGAACAATTTTACAGGATTCAAACAAAATAAAATTATACACGAAAGAAATAATGATCCATCTCTGACTATTAAGAATTGTTTTAAGTGAAGCTAATGCTGACAATCCGATGTAAAATTCCAGTTAAAAAGGAAGGAACTGACATGTATTAACTTCGACACACTACTCGACATTTGTTGGTCGTTCAAGTACAATCTATTTTTAATAATACGTTATAAATGTTATAATTGTTACAAAATTGCAAAGAAATTAACAATAACAGCTTATGTACCTACCTCTTAATTCGTCGTGAAAAAGACATCCGTCGGTCCTTAAAGGTGCTATATTTTGTAATGAAGAATTAAGTGTATTTAATACAATGTACAGAACTATATTCATAACCGAATATCTCTTCAAAGTACAAATACATTGTGGGAACCAGTAAGTACCTATTGCAATAATCCTCTTCAAATTGCATTAACAAACACAGTATTTACAGAATCGCTACGCTGTACAAACTGCAGAATACAGATAACATAAAATGAAGTCCCGCCAAAAGTTTTTTTTTTAAATTTGACAAAGGCTAACCGCATTCAGCCTTGTCTCAGGAGAGAATCTGCATTTCGAATCTGATTGTTATCTTCGTTAATACGACTTAAATGTCCAGTTTTTTTAAACATCCGGCCTGGTGGATTGTTTTTAACAATATCGACCTTATCGTATGGTAATACGGTGGTACTTTATTTAATTGTTTGTGGCTTAAGTAAGTGATACAATGTGTGTGCAATAAAAGCATTTAATCGGAAGAAAGTGTGATGCTGTCCGGCGATAAGGTTTTTTTAATGAAGAGTGTTTAAGTATATCTGTGAATTGCATAAAGGATAACTGTAAATTTTGGAAAGGGTAATTATTGTAGGATTACGTTTTCAATGTATTGGCAGATGCTGTGGTTTTCAACGTCCTGTGAAAAATTAACGGTGAATATTTGAATGTACCTATTGTAAATTGTAATAAATTGTCTGTGGAAAAATACATTTGGTTCATACACTTTTGTGTTTGATGGATAGAGTTTAAGTTTTTTTAATAAGTTATCAGTCATAACTTATTACCTATAGGTATTAGGTACCTACCATCATTATGACTTCCACTATGTTTGTTAACGAAAAAGAAACGTTTATTGAAGAGAAGGGAGTTGCCACTTGGAAAAAAAGGAGAAGAAGTATTGAAGAGAATATTGTCACTAATTATTTTTAAACTTATTTTTAACCATCGATGGTTAAAAATAATCAATGAAAACCAGTTGGAAAATTACAGCAAAAAAACGAACATTTTTTTCACGAGACAATTACATGCTAGACGTACCATACTTATTTATAAGATAGTATCAGTCTGAGACAAGCAAACAGACACTCGTTTTAATCCGTGTTTAATTTAACCAACATTTAACAAAAGGGTAAACCTTTATTGACATTAATTGTGCAGTTTTCTGGTTTCTACAGTGGCTTTATGGCGAATTTGTTTCGCACAATGGAGATTGATATCATTGCACCTAAACAAATATAATCTGTGTGATGGAAAATAGACTTTATTGAAGTAGATATAGAGTGTATTTTATTTGTTTGTTTGTATAAAAAATTGTAGGACTTCATTACTGCCTCCTTCATAGAGACGTTTGGGATAAGGCATAAGCTGAAGCGTGGTTTGCTTTCGTTTGTAGTTTATACTACCATAGATAACTAAATACTACTACACTATACCTAGTTGTAGTAGCGCACGCAACCCTTAATTACTATTTAGTGTAGTGTTCTGAGTTGAAACGATTTCTTATTAAGTTATTACATATGAAAAAGACCTTAAAAAATCTCTAGGTATATCGCACAGTTTTGGGAGCTGGATGTTTGTTATTCCGTCACGCGAAAACTACAGAAAAGATTTTGATGAAACTACTTCAATCAAATATTTATACCAACATTAGTTTGTGTATTAGGTAGGTAGTACCTAACTCTTTATTGAGTTCACGCGAAGAAAGTCGGGAGTCCAGAATTTTTATACAAAAGAGTGCATAGTGGTGCATATTAAATGATTAAGTAAATAAGCAGGTACCTATTTAAAAAGACTGAATTTATATTTTATAGTGATAATATTAATCGCTTTTCTCTTACAACTTAAAATGATACGCAAAATCCCCAACCGAAATGATCAAGCTAGATTAAATGACGCTTCTTACGCTCTATCGACCATCAAAATGTGTTTAACGAGTGCGAGGGTATTACCAGACAGACATATGAATATTTGTGGCTTTAGTTTTTTTGTTCATCCCAATTCAATTATGGCTTTGTTGATGTCAGCTGGTGGATAACCTTTGTTTTAACCGACTTTTAAAAAGGTTTATACTTAAAAAAGAGCGTGTATGCCAAGCACACGTGTCAGAAGTGAAACTTCTTTGGTCAGATTCATAGATATAAAAATCGTCGCCTTACTCCATGACGTGGATTGCCATGACGCGACCTCGAAATTAGCTCTCAACACGCCTAAAGAAGTTTCACTTCAAAAATGGGTATAATATAGATCTTAAAAAAAGTTTGTATGGATGTATGGACTAGTATGGATGTATGGATGTTTGTTACTCTTTCACGTAAAAACTACCGAATCGATTACAATGAAATTTAGCAACATATAGAGGGTAACTTGGATTAACACATAGGATAGGTTTTATCCCGGAAATCCCACGGGAACGGGAACTATGCGGGTTTTCCTTTGAAAACGCGGGCGAAGCCGCGGGCGGAAATCTAGTTCCTGCCTACACATACGAAAGTACCTACCTACCTATTTAAGCAAAATATTATTGAAGTGAAACTTCTTTATCGGGGTTGGACAAAAATTTAGTGTAACATTTTTGCGTTACGCCGTACGCGTGACATTTTTGCGTTACGCCGTACGCGTGACATTTTTGTGTTACGCCCATTACGCCATACTCGTGACATTTTTAAGGTCATAAAGAAGTTTCACTTCTTACGTGTGTACTCTAGTACACGCATACATTTTTTTTAATACTCTATTCTTAAATATTCTAATATCATAAATACAGACATTTTTATTTTTTATCTAAGTAGGTAAGATTTAAATTGTTATAAAGTTTTGAAATGGGTAGTAGGTATGGTCTACTATTTTTCTTTATTTAATTAAAACTACCCTATCTAATAAAACATTTTTCATCAGAAATCAATTATATATAAAATCACAAGTATCGAGCAATCAAAAAGAGCCAAGCACGTAACTAACTGAATACCGCACAATACAAACAATCGATAAACCACATCACTAGCAGACGCACTCGATGTCAACAACCGATGTCTCGATAATCGATAATTGCACATCACTTGTGAGAAATGCAAACAATACCTATAGGTACTGTCTTTATGTCTCAAGGGTATTTTTATATATCTATAGTTATGTAAAAGTTTGAATGGATGTTTGTTTGTCACGTCAGATTGGTTGAACGGTTTTGGATTTCATTTTTGGTATTGATATAATTTATATTTTATAGCCAAACCTTTAAAAATGATGCTGCTAGTTTATAATTAATGTTAACTAGCAGTCCGTCCCGGCTTCGCCAGTGGTAGGTACATATTTACGTTTTCTCTACTTAAGAACTATCCTCGTACTTCAAGGAATATAACAAAAAAACAATTATCGAAATCGGTTCAGCCGTTTCAATTTTAATTACCTATGTACCTCCCTAAAATTCCAAAAACATTCTCGCCATTGAGCGTTTGAACCATTTTGAACTCATAAGTCCAATAATGCAATAATGAGACAAGCAAATAAATAGAAACTAGTAAATCGTGATTTATATTCTCATGATATTTATTATTTATGTATAAAGTTTGTAAACGTAATTAATTTAACTGTACGTGTTATTTAATCAATTAAAATACATAGAATATTGAACTACAAAGTCAAATAGCTGAGAAATCGATTTATTCAAATTTGTTCAAAAGCTACTATATTTAACCTTTTCTCGATGGTTGTTGAATGAAACTTTATTTAGCAACTACTTAGAAAAGGACGGAATTAATATAATAATAGTACCTACGGATAGAATTCTCTTCTATCAAACATAAATTTTTATGCAAACAGAAGTAGGTAGGTCACGTCATTTTTCATTCATACTAAAATTATTAAAAGTCATATTACACACTCGATTTAATAATTATTTTAACGGATCATTAACGGTAGGTGAATAATTTTATTTACGATCTTAAATCCGTGTATTGATGGTTAATATAAATTTTTCATGCAAATTTATTTATCGATAGGTACTTATCGTTTTATCAATAAACGGATCTGTAACGGTCTGTCGAACTCCGTTGTTAATTCAACAATTGAATTTAAATTATACAGCTTTATTGCTACCTGCATTTACACATGTCGCGAATCTACATGTGTATGGCATTATTGGGTTGTCATATGCAAAAATCATTTAGCGATATTTAAATTTCCTTTATGGCAGCGCATGTTCTAAACGTGACGAATGGATCAATGGATATTTTTTATTGGCAATAAAAATTGAATTGATATGCAGTTAATTTGCGTACGCTGCATTGTAGACCGCATTGTGATATTGTTGGCGACACCTCGGGGCGCGACCCACTGCCCCCTTGCCCGACTGCAGACCTTACGATTCCATTATGAGCAGACCCCGCGATTGTGCCGTTCATATACATTTTAACAGCAGCATTTCACGGTAGCCGTGTATCATTTAAATTCGATACGATTTTTTACGATATCGTTTACGAATTTGCATGAAATTCGATTGTTGCGTTATTGGATCATATTTTGGATGATAGACATATTATGTTAATTTTTCCTTGAGAATTTATTGTGGCCGTAACCGTTACCAATTGAGTTATATTGGATTGTCCCACTTATGAATATCGATACTCAAGAATGTTATTCTTTAATCTAGTTACCTTTTATGTGGGTATTGATGTGAAAATTTTTCAGTTATCCCATTGTGAGTGAATTTGTGACTTTACAATGTTAACGGTCGTCTTAAGAATATTTTTAAACGTCTAACAAAATGTACAAAAATAATATCTGTTTCATATGTAAAGTAGATATTTTCGATCAATGTATTGCAATTGATAGTGATATTAATACAACGGAAAAACGTTTCGTACCTACCTATGTGAATCGATACTGTTCCCATAATAAAGAGGGCGAAATTTTATGAATTACGTAAGCAGTAGACATTTCATACATAATAAATAATGGTAATATACAATATTAAAACTTAAAAGTAACGAGTTGCAAAGGATAAATTTATAAATTTATAATTATGACAAACAATATGGAGAACGGGCAAACATAATGTAAGTAGGTAGGTATAGTATGCCAGTTAGGCTCAGACTTACGTAGATAATATGATAGGAGGAGATTGTGGGTATAAACAATGAAACAATCATGTAATTTTTTTAAGTTTTTTCCAATTGCAACTTCATCATTATTGAAAATGCAAGGATATTCCAATTTTCTACTATAGGTACCTACTTACGACTTTTTCCTCTAAAGTTCGTGCATATTTCTAAGTTTAATCTTTGTGATCTAAGTTCAATTCTTAAAAGCCAGCACTTCTTATCGAGCTAAACTTTCAAAAAATAAGTTCTAGCCTCTAGGAAAATTTGTTATTTTATTATGAAAAGATAGCAGCTGACCCTGCAATCGATGTCATGCCAGGAACTCCGTATTTCTTGTACCAAATTTAAGAGAAAAATTCTTATTCTAAAAGTACACATAGATTAGATATTATGTTCCTACAGCTACAGGAACCTACCTATTTCAAATCAGGAGTTTTATTATTTCCAATAAACAATTGAATCATTTAATGAATTATTAATGGTATTAAAATAATTTTCTATGTAAGTAGGTAGATAGGGTAATCTAAAGCCAATGTCAATTTATCTGCATCAATCTTCCCCATATTCCCCTAACACTAGACAAAATATACGTAAAACAATAGATTTCTAGGTATTTATAGAAATACGAGCTACTTTAGATTATTTTCTATTAATTCATAAAGTAGCTTATTTTAAAATTATGTAGGCGTGTTGGTCGTATAACTTTTTAAATTTACTGTCTGCGAAGTTTTATAGATTTTAATTCTAACTGTTTTATTATGGATTCCTATAATAGATTCTCGTACACTAACCTTTGCTCTAATAAATTCGCAGTAGGTAAATTAATCGATTTAAAAGTTTTATTTATTTAGGCTTTCGAATCATAAATTCTGCATAAATTTTTTATTAATTAAAATTTGCTGTTGCTCCATATCTCATATAAAACCAGTTATTTAATTTCTAATAAGACCACACGTAACCACGTGGTAACCCAAAACAATGTATTTTGACAGTTGAAACAGTGAAAATCATACAATCAGTGCTATCTTTTATTTATTTCATAAAATTATTTTTAGTTACACAAAACAAAACAAAAACAGAGCGCGCCACACAACGCGCAACCAATTTGCATTGTGCCCCGGCTGGTAAACGCTTAAAATCTTATTTAGAATTTCGAGTTGGTTCTTCTGCATAATAACATCCGTAAGGTAATGGCAGTTGCTTGACCAATGGGATCGCTCGCTGCGTGTACGTGGGCGTAATGGCGTGCTGCGATTGGCCGAACGCCGTCAGTTATCACTCGGTTCGGCGGCGCGACGTACGCCGCAGTCGATTGTCGCCATTGTCGCTTGTAAGGAGTCGCTCGCGTTCGTGCTACGTACTAATCGATTGTCGATCAATGATATTGTGTTGTGTGTTACTGTAACTAACTGCAAAAGGAGTGTGAAGCCAGCAACGTGGATATTGAGTATCACCGTGCCAGCGGTCACTTGATGAGGTATTTGGTTCATACGTTTTGAATGTCCTTGTGGTGTCGGCGAACTTGTAACTAATGCATTGGCCACGGTACTGGTCCAAATTTGGGTTTTAACGTACCTTTCTTGATTTATCCTGTGAAAAAGTTTGATTTAAAGTTGTGTTGAATGATTGGTTGATTTCAAAGCTTGCTTGCGTTTTGTCAGTAATTGAATCGGGTGGGAACAAAGTTTTTGTTTACTTGCCTAATTAGAATGTTATTATAACCTATAAAAACAATGTGGTTTGAATGATGGTTACAAAATAAATTAAGGCTTACAGTTGTTGTTAATATTTTGTCAGTACTTAAGTGTACAATTATTGCATTTGCTTGTTTAATTAAAAAGAAAAACGCACCAATTGGCTGTCATACCGAGTACCGACCCTCTCCGGAGGGAAGGCGGAAGCGGGTAGGTTTATTATTTCTATCTCTCTTATTTTTTATGCCTAACATATCTATTAAATAAATGAGTATTTAAAAAAAATGCTTATCATTGTAGGTAGGTACCTAGGATCTTTTGTTTTTATGTTTATAATTTATATTATGTCGGACGGATGAACACAAACATCATGTTACATAGGTATTTTAGGTATTTTTTTTCTACCTATTTGATATTATGTATATTCTTCGATTAATTACAGCTATGACAATAGAATTTATACCCAGTTATTTATTTATTCAAATGTGCTTTATTGAAAAAGAAAGGGTTTTATGATTGACTAGCCGCGCCGCGCGGTTTCACCCGCGTGGCTTCCAATATTGTTAGTCTTCGCATGATGATATATAAGTAGCCTTCCTCGATAATTATGGGCTATCTAACACCGAAAGAATTTTTCAAATCGGACCAGTAGTTCCTGAGATTAACGCGTTCAAACAAACAAACAAACTCTTCAGCTTTATAATATTAGTATAGATTATACCTACCTAGATTGATTTCACATTGATTGAACACTAGCTAGAATCAGCGGCGTGACTCCCGTGGCACCCGGTTGGAGTAGCCTTTTGGCTAATCCAGATTATCTATCTCTATACCAAATTTCATGCAGATCAGCTGTTTTTGCTTAAAAGATTAACAAACACCTATAGGTACATTCTTACAAAATTTTCCGTGTAGGTAGGTACCTACCTAACCTACCTATAGGTAATAGACACAATTAACAGGATAGGATACCTACCTACGTAGTAGTTAACAACCTCGATTCTAGACAGATAGGTAGGTACCTACCTACCTGGGTACCTAGGTTTGTATAGATCTTTGAAGAGCTAAATGGTTTACTAAATATTTTATCGGTTAAGTCCGCTGATAATAATTAAAATGAATTAGGTAGGCACCTAGGTATTCGTGAAAAATATCGATACCTACCCATAGAACTCTCTTCCCTCGTAGAACAAATAGTAGGGGAGCCCAAGATGCTAAATGTGGATTTACTCGAGCGTCACGGGAACCTATTAGAATTGGTAGATTAGACCATAGCGAGAAAAAAAGGTCCTATAATGTTTTCACTTTTAGCGGTGGGGAAGGGTTTTTTGATTTTTTTTAATTTAAAAAAGAAAAAAATTGGCTTGGAAATACTCAAGCGCGTTAGATATTGATATTTTGCATGCTCCAGGACGTCACTGAAAGAAAGTATACGTTAATCTGACGATTTAAGTGGCGATTTAATCGCTATGAAGAAAGGGTAAAAAATTAAAGTAAAAAATCCAAAAGTGCACGCCTCATAATTTTTTTTTAATAAATATTTATTAATTATTATTTTTGTTTATTTAATAACAATTAAACCACATCGAATCAGACCCTGAAAAATGAAAGGGTTCTATTCCTGAGCATACTCAAGCGTAAGAGAAAAAAAAAGACTCGATTAGTAAAGTATTTCGGTCGCTATCGTGTTAACAAGAAAAAGGATCCGCACATACAGACACACGGACGTCCAAGACAGAACTTTTTTAAACTGTTTTTTAACTAGTTTAAATAACAAAAATGACATCAAAAATATCATGAACGTTAAAAATAGTGTTTTTTCTTAATATGTGTGTGTATGTATTATCTTACAAGTGCAATGTATGATACATAAAGACATTTTAAGTTTGAAAAATCAGATGTTTTGCGCGAAGTGACAGTAGTACCCACCTCAACGCTTCGCTTATGAGGCGTGCAATATTATTCGAGCGCGTCAGATTAATATATGGGGGGGTTAATTACAATATAAGAAGTCCCCATTTCGCTAATCTGACGATTCGAGCTCAACCTTAGGGAATTATGGATTATTCAAATTTTTCAGCGGGGCCCCTGAGCGCACCCACCAACCATAACTGCTCATATTGACTAGAGGTACTAATGAATAGCTAAGGTACCGTCCCTTATAGTAATCTGACGCGCTCGAGTAAATCCCAAAATCCCCTCTTGGGCTCCCCTACTAAAACATTTAACTGCTTATTTTTGCATAGGTGCCTATCTAGGTATAATATCTAGGTATAGTATATTCCTACATTTAAGTTTCGAAATTCAAATATGAATGGGGCATTCATACAGGTAGGTACTAGGTACTTAATTAGATACCTACTTTTTCTACCTCAATTTTCTTATTCGTATCTTGTAAGTTAGTTGGTCCTATCATGTTATATTTATTTATGTTTAGACTTTAGACACATCTATAGAAAAACATAAGCAACTTGTCTTTTCATCTTACCAAAAGGGTCCACCGCAACGGCGACTGCCGTGTTATTTGGGGAAAAACATTCTCCATTTATTTTGAAATTGGTTAAAAACTGTCTGTCTATCTGTCCATCCAAATGTCGAATCAATTTTTGTTTCATACCTACATTGAAAGTAAAGTTTCTAGTTTCTTCTTACCTAGTTCTTACATACCTACCTACTATTTTAAAATAACTTTGAATCATTTTAAATAAATCCTAGGCTAGGTATAATAAACGCGAAAGTTTATTATTCTTTCAGCTAAAAACTACTGAACCGATTACAATGAAATTTGGTTTCTAAATAGCTGAAGACCCAGAATAAGACATAGGATACTTTTAACCCGGAATTCCCACAGGCACGGGAACGTGAGGTTTTTCTTTGAAAATACGGGAGAAGCCGCGGGCGGATCGCTAGTAAATTATAATTTAAAACTTACCTAGGTATTCATCGTTCTTTCTTTTCCCAACAAATACCAATTATTATTGTATTAAAATTCATCTTATTACAATTTCGCCACAATGAATGTAAACCTCAATTGGCAACATACCTCAAGCAGTAATGAAGGCACAATCAGTGTTTACAACCAATAAAGTTTTTACACATTTATGATAGCGGCGAGTTTTGATGTTCACGAATTGTTTAATAGCCTGGGATTCGATGGGACGATTTTTTTATTGTACCCACCTGTGCCCAGTTTAAGATATTTTAACGAAAAGTCATATCTTGATAGGAACTATAACTGAATCACAAAATATGAGATAATATTATTAAAAGTAACCTAACTACTTGTGTTCAAGTTGAAAAATTTTTAATCAAATCTTAAAAAATCCAATATGTATTAGAGTAGAGTAGATAATTTTTGAAACAAAAAAAAATCGCAGTCGGATGAAACCCATTAGAAAAGGAGGGGAATATGATGAAAATAAAAGGAAAAATAAATTACAGTCAATCCGAGTTCGGGAAGTGGGAGGGGGGAGCTTTTAAGAGAAAAAAATAGTTTCTCTCGATTTCCGACAAAACTACAAGTCCTACGGAAAAAAGTTCAATGGCAAAGTTGTAGGTAATAAAAAGATCTACAACTTTTGTATTTACAATTTTTTCACATAACCTCAAAATTTAGGTGAAAAATTCAAAAAACCAAGTTTTTGGTTTTTTATTTTCATCTACTTCTGATATAGGTAAGTATTAATTTTTTAAATAATACTTACCTATATCAGAAGCTATATACCTATAGCAGCAAGTAGAAGAAGCAGAATACTTACCTATAGCATTTAACGTTTTTAAACTTATTCTCCTCTTATTTTAAACCTGATCCAAATAATCTACTACTACTATATTATTATCTATGGAGACCAGATACCTCGTCCCTCATCATGTCTTGTTTTTCCAAAATGTCACTGTCATCTCTTTTTTCCTCCTTATCAAATTTTACAAAGATCGCCACACATCTACCTATTTATTATAGGTAGGTATGTGGTATGATAGTTACCTACCTCTAACCCAATTATAACATGTTCGACTAAAGCAATCTCTGTCGCTTATTTGACTTTATTTTCTTATTAACATAGTTTTAAAAAAAATGCCATACCTACTAAATTAGTCCGAAAATTCCATCTGGGACCTTCTATACATTTTTTGTATAGGTATTATAAAGACAAGTTTGTTTGTTGTGAGGTTAGATAGCATCTTATACTACAGGCCAAACCGCGGTAAACTACCAGTCTTCTACAATTTGTGGTATGACAGCAGTTACCTTTTACCCAATTATCACACCTACTCGTAAAACAATCCATACCTTTCATCTCGCCGCAAACAAACACTCATGATGTGCGTATGCGCAGCTAGTTAGCGCGGATTTCACCGTGATTGAAAGGGTCGAGGTCTGTAGATCTTTACAGTTTTCTTTACCTGCACACACGATTGTAAAATCGTGTGTGCAGGTTTTTTTCAACACTAGTTGCGCGTCGCGGTTTCACTTGTGTGGCTCCGCTCCTGTTGGCGTGATGATATAATATAGGGAGCCTATAGCCATCTATCTAACACCGAAACAATTTTTCAAATCGGACCAGTAGTTCCTGAGATTAGCGCGTTCAAACAAACAAACTCTTCAGCTTTATAAAATAAGTAGGTATAGATCATTGTTTCGTTTATTAATAACTTCTTAACAGTAAGAGAGAACATTTTATTTCTTGAGTTTTAACAATTGCCTGCTATAATATTTATTTTTTATTGAAGGTAGTGTTTGTCTTTTATGGTTTTACACTACCTACTAATATTTAATATTTAAAAGTGCTATATGCGACTGCTTTTCATTTTTTGTAAAATGTTGTACAAAATTACATTATAACCTCTGGAAGATCAATTTGACTAACATACCTAATCTAAAAGGGTATATCTGAACACTCTGAACACAAAATATATATTTTACCCTATACAGGGTGTACCAAAAAGTAGTGATGAACGGAAGCTGAGAG
>CAJQZN010039838.1:8358-22040 GCA_907164685.1 Colias eurytheme
AAAAGTTAACCTAAGATGCTCGTCGCTTCGCTCCTCGCTACCTATTTGAATATTTACGCCGGCCACTGCCGTTTTCAGCTTATAAAGGATTTCGACTTAGGCGGATTTTGATTGGACAGAGAGTTTGAGGTTTATTCTTATAAATTTTGAATTCATAAAATTATAATTGAACACCTGACACCAATCAAGCAAACACGTGTTTACGTGAGTCATAGATTTATTATCGTATACTCCTAAAATGTTTTCTAAGAAACAATAGTGTACTTACATTGTCGGCACGTTCTTAAAGTCGGTAACTTATTTTTGTTCGAACAATAGAGGTAATAAATTCCTAATGATCAAGTTGTAAAGGTTGTAAAATAAAAAATATTCTATATTAAAACGTATATATTATAATATGTGCGTCATTAATTTCTGACTGTTTCGAAATTTGGTGCAAAATAAAATAGTGTGTAAATAAAATTTGTAAAAAATCAATAAAATAAAACAATTGAGTAAAGATCTATAGGCATATTATGTATGTATTTATACAAGATATGTATATTACAGTGAAAATTGGTTAAGTGGGACCTGGATAAGTGAGAAACCTCCATAACTGGAACTCATGCTGAGGTCCCAACACTTTGGCACTGAATTACCTCTGTTAGTGGGACGAGCTAAACCTCTATATCTGGGATTTGTTCTTTCGATTTATCATCATAGTTACCTCTATAACTGAGTCAGCGAGTAAATTTTATATGCATAAACCTCTGTAACTGAGATAACCATAGAGATAACATTGTTTGTTTACTCATTCTTATTTTACCCACAAATTATTTTATTTAATGATCGCACCTGTATAACTGAAATAACCTGTATTCTCACCTCTAATAATGGAACCCTCTGTAAATGAGACAGATATTTATTTATACCTGTATATCTGAGACACTGGGTAAATGGAATACCTCTATAAGTGAAACGAAATTGCAGGTCCCTTGATGTCTCACTTAACCAGGTTTCACTGTATATATTTATACAGGGAACTTCTCAACGTGTTATCTATGAAATTATACTTTTACTCAATTGTTTAATTTTATTTACACACTGTTTTATTTTGCACCAAATCTCGAAACAGTCAGAAATTAATGACGCACATAGTACATACTATATACATATTAAGACAGAGGTTAAGCTTAAATAACTTGAAAACTAAATAACATGATCACGCCCACGTGTTGGTGTTTTAAAAAATTCAATCAAAAACTGAGGTTAACTTTAAATACAATTTTAGAAAAATAAATACCACAATCAACATTCAAGTATTAGAAAAAATTGATACCATAATTCCACCCACGTGTTAGTGTATTGAAAAATACAATCAAAAAGTGAGGTTAATCATAAATAACTTAGAAAAATAAATACCATTATTACACCTAAGTATTAGAAAAATAGATATAATTACTTATTTACTTTTTTTAGAAATTCACTGGAATTAGAATTAAAACAAACCCTTTGATTTTGCTGATCACTTTAATATAACATGTATATAGTCACGAGTACGGCGTAACGCACGAGTACGGCGTAACGCAAAAATGTAACGCGCGCGGCGTAACGGCAAAAATGTCTCACAAAATTTTTGTCCACCCCCGATAAAGAAGTTTCACTTCAAAAGAAATTACACATTACAAATGTTTCGTAAATACCAATACGTAGATTGATCGGTATTTTCAACTGATTTTTACTTTCAATTATTTGAATATATAATGATTTCTCTAGCATATTGTAATGGTCATCCATTGCCCCTTGCCCCAGAGCGCAGTCCGTCCCTGTCTAAAGTTTCTAAGTCATGCCTTAGGCGGGTTCAGATTAGCTGGCTAGGACATGCAGTTTGAGTTGAGGCTTTACGTTTAAACTCTTGTAGCTTGTAAAACTGTTGATAGCGATTTAATTAACTTTACTAAATTGGGGATTGTTTACTGCTTTTAATTAGTTTTGGTGCATAATGAGGTTTTGAGAAAGAGGGAATTATGGTTATAAAGATTATTTTTTAGAAAAACTATACTGAAAGAAGAAAGAAAGAAAAAAAGCTTTATTGCCAACAAAAAACTTAAACTATCTTAACTTAAAAGTAAACACAATATATTAGGCAATCGGAACAGACTCAGCCATGCTGTGGGCTAACACCCGAACAGCGCTGATTTTCAGTCTGCCCGCGTATTTTCCGAGGTCCTACATTTATATAAATACTAATTATAAAATTACATCCACAACTGTTCCTACCAATAAAAGTAAAAATTTATAAATACGTCTACATATTGTACATATAATATATGCATATAAATATTATAAAATAAACAATATAGATATAGATATACTTACATAGATATTAAAATAACTCAGATAGATATGTGGGCTATGGCTATACTGATACTGTCTTCTATTGGTCAGAACTGGACAAAATTTAAATGGGAATCGGAAGGCTCTCAAATAAATTGAAATAAGTAGTATTTTTTACTTGTCTTTGTATTTGTGAAGTTTTTGTTCTATGAAGTTAAAAAGCAACTATTCAACTAAAGATATTGAAGGTAAGATATCCTTTTGTACGGTCTCTGTGCAAATTAATGTTAATTATTTTGTATTTTAATTTCTGTTATATATTATCAGTATCAGCAAGAATAATCCATACTAATATTATAAATGCGAAAGTAACTCTGTCTGTCTGTCTGTTACTCAATCACGCCTAAACTACTGAACCAATTTGCATGAAATTTGGTATGGAGATATTTTGATACCCGAGAAAGGACATAGGATAGGTTTTATCCCGGAAATCCTACGGCAACGGGTTTTTCTTTAAAACGCGGGCGAAGCCGAGGGCGGAAAGCTAGTAAAGTATAAATAATATATATAGTACAATAAAGTACTTACGAAATTGCTTAAACAAAATGTGACGTCTTGTTAATAACTTACGCGTTTTTTTCGAATAGTTTAAATATAGTAAAGCTGTAGTTTTATGTTTTTGCTTGAACGCGCTAATCTCAGGAACCACGGGTTCGATTTGAAAATTATTTCACTGTTAGATAGTCTGTTTACCGAGTAAGGCTATATATCCTCTCGCTAAGACCAATAGGAGCGAAGCAATGCGGGTAAACCGCGGGGCAAAGCTAGTAATAATGCCAATTCCATTAAATTCTATATCACATAGTCTAAGATACAACAACAAAAAATAACAATAAAACACACGACGCATTGTATGTTATGGCTTTGAATATAGCCTAAGAGACAACCATTGTTCCTATATTCTCATAATATACCGTCTTAACGTCATGTGTGTTTCAATTATCAAGAGCCACATTAGTTGGAAACTTGTGGATATACCCGTGTAATCTTCTTATATATAAAATTCTCGTGTCACAATGTTAGTCTGCATACTCCTCCGAAACGGGTGGACCGATTCTCATGAAATTTTCTGTGCATATCGGGTAAGTCTGAGAATCGGCCAACATCTATTTTTCATATGTACCACGGGCGAAGCCGGGGCGGACCGCTAGTAAATACCTATAAAATGCTAGGTTAAACTTTCGATTAATGGTAAAGATAATCTTAGTTTAACGTTATCGTATTAAGAATTAAAATATACCAAATAATTTTCAGTTCTGAAATCACAGATATTTATAATTATATTTTTTGAGCTATCCCACGAACTTCATATATATTTCATGCCAATTCATGCCTTACCAGGTTGTCTGGTAGAGTTTTCTGTTCAGCAATTAGGCCGCCTCTTGTACAAAATACGGTGCCTTTGTGTAATACTGTTAATTTAAGTAAGTTCTGATTTTCTTTTACCTAATTTGTAATAATTCGCATATAAACTTAAGTTTTAGAAAATCGTAAAAATTTCTTGAAAAGTATCAATTGAAGAGTAATTCTTATATTTTTATTTACCGAAACGCTATTTCAGCGTCCTGACCACTGAATCATTAAGTATAATAAAAAGGTATGTCCATACAAATCTTTCGTCGAACAAGTTCGCATTAACCAATGTTGCAGTAATGCAAGGAAAATGCCATTTCAAGTGCGCCCGGCTCATTAGCTGTTTTAGGTGTCGTTTTAGATAGTTCTAGTTTAAACAGCCGTTTGAAGTAATTGTTAATTAGCAGTAACTATTTGTTAGTTATTTAGTTTAACAAATCGATTCGTTTTAAACCAACTTGAAAGTAAATTTCATTGTCTAGACCTAATTTATATTACTTAATTTTTTTATAAATTGTGTGTATAATATTACACATAGTCACAGTTATAGAAATTCAGATATTTCTATATCTCATGTGTTATAATGATGTGCAACCTATATTACTGTAAAGTTTTATCCAAATCGGTAGAGCAGTTTTTTCGTGATAGAGTAAACATACTTACAAACTTTCGTATTTATAATATTAGCAGCATTATAGGTTTTATAGGAAAATCCGGGCTACATTCACTTGAAACTCGTCGCCATATTGAAACTTCAGCGTGATCAACTTCCCGTCAAAACACACGTCACGCTGTCACGTGACAATCGCACTTGCGCGGTGACTTATGGCACGCCGTGTTAAGAAAAAGGATTGTGTGGTTCTGTATATTTTATTTATTTATGTAATAAAACAGTAGCTCAATTTGTTATATGTTATTTGAATTTGTACTTAAATCTTATTATAAATTGGCTATTAATTACAGGTATATACAGCATTAATTTAGTATTGAAGTGAAACTTCTTTATCGGGGTTGGAAAAAAATGTAGTGTAACATTTTTTCGTTACGCGTGACATTTTTCCGTTACGCGCCATCTTTTTCTTATCGCGTGAAGTTGCATATATAGTAAATTATTTTTTGAAAAATAAGGTCATAAAGAAGTTTCACTTCTTATGTGTGTACTCTAGTACACGCACACATTTTTTTTTGTTACGGAATTTCTGGATTCGGTCCCCGCGCTCAAGGCTTGCGATAGAAGCTATGCAATAGCTTAAAAAAGAGTTTATTATCGTAACTAAGTAATAAACTGTTACACACATACGTTTTAATAAGTCATTGTAATATATAAATGAACAAACCAATAACCATTCCTAGCACCAAACTTACATGTCACGTATATTCGTCACGCATAAACCAACCTCCTTTACACAGTAGGTTAACACAACATCATCACACTATAGACAGCGCTGTCACGTTCGTCACTCCGGAATTGTCACGCTGCCGTTGACGAATTAATTGATTTCTGGCATCATTCCAACGCTGTTAGTTTTTCGCTCCATTTACGTACAAATTGTTATGAATTATGCGAATGATAATGTGTATAATTTGTCATTATTTCACTAGATATAGTAGTACATACTTTATTTTACACTAGATATGACGCGCGGATTAGCTTGCGTGACGTGTGCGTGACAACTTCTTTATCTATTACTAGCGGTCCGCCCCGGCTTCGCTCGTGGTACATAATATTTACGTTTTCTCTACATAAGAACCATCCTCGTACGTCAAGGAATATAATAAAAAAAATTTATCGAAATCGGTTCAGCCGTTCTCGAGTTATGCGCTTACCAACACATTTTGCGATTCATTTTTATATATAAGAAGAAGATAATGACTCATTTCAGCAGCTCCTTTTGGTTACGTGACAAAAACTTGGAATTACGTCTATATCCATTCAAAAATTCATTACAATTGATTCAGTAATTTTAGAGTAAATCGATTTCGTGTAGTTGTGGCAATATAAAATGATCCTTTGAGATTTGCAGCTTGTCTATTGACTCAATCAAAATAAATTTTTGTTGGTAAGGAATGTATGTGTATGTATACATAAACAGTTGTTTCTTACTATTCGTTTATCCGTTCCACATAACATCAAATTTATTACTGAAAATACTTGTATGTAGTTAGTTGTGTAAAATACTTAAAAATAAATAAAAACACTGCAGTATTCAGCGAAGTCACATTATTCAGTAATCGTTGCACACGTAACGTCATCAATTATACGTCGACTCGCGTGACAACGCTGCGTGACGGTCCGATGACAAGTCACGATATTTATTCGATAGCTAGTTGATGAGTTTGGATTCGTCTACTTAAAAAAAACATTTTTATTGAACAATTTGAGCAATTTGTGCGTTAGGCACAAACTTTAAGCGTACAATTAGCCACACACAAGATGGTAACAAGATATTTTCAATATTTGACGTGACAACATCTTATAATTCGATAGAGCCGGCTGCACGCACGAAAAAACATGACTCATGCGGCGTTACCTCGCTCTGAGGCGTTCCATGTAAGGCTTGAAGTGCAAGCGAGAGCGCGGAACGAGCGACAAAGAAGCACAATAGAACGTTGTCACGTTCAACTATCGTCAGTAAACCGACTTTACAGACAACCAATTTTTTTTATTGCAAATAGCGTGACAAGACTGTGGCGGCTGGCGTGACGGCATAATGTGACGTCGCAATACTTATTTGATTGCTAGTTATGGGCGCGGGTTTGTTTGCGTTAAATGAGGATAGCTCATTGCAAATAGCGTGACAAGATCAAGACGGGTAGCGTGACGGCGTAGTGTCACGTAGCTATATTTATTCGATAGCTATTTGGCGCGGGCTCGTCTTCTTTAAACGCTAGTTACAATAATATCGGAAGAAGAAAGAAGAGAAAGTATTCCCAAAAAATATATATTATGACACACACAGTCACACAAGGTATTCTCAATATATCTTATTGTGATTAGCGTGACAACGCCACGTGACGGTTAGCGTGATGGCGTAATATCACGCCGTGATATTTAGTCGATAGCTAGCTGCTAGCAAATGACTGTAAACAAAAACTTCGACTAATTAAAATCAAAGAGAATATTGCAATACCCTATAATAATATGTTCTTTTCACGTATACTAACATTCAAATTTTGATCATGATCGAGGTACGACAGAGACAACACTACAGGCTACCGCGGCCCTCTCTTTCTAAAGATCCACCCATGGATCTAGTGCATTGGGAAATGGCCCATGATCTAGACTAATGTCACGCGTAAATCACGCTTTAATCTGTCACGGCATTGTCTTGTGACAGCGTGTCACGCGTCCGATGACAGACTAATTGTTGACACTTCATTTCACTGATTTATTCATGGATTTATCGTTGTGTCATTATTTAGTGCTGCTTTGTTGTTAGTTGGGGTTCAGTATGAATTGATATTGGTTCGTTGATATATTACTGCTATGTTACTATGTTGTGGAATGAGGAACTATAACGATCCCTCTGACATTTAATTAAGCTATTGCATAGCTTTTATCTCAGACTTTGAGCGCGGCGACCGAATGTAAAAATTCCGTAACGAAAAACCTAACACCCCCCACTCCAACCGGCACAGCGATGCGATGCTATGCAATAGCTTTACCGCGGCAGTCCTCGAGTGCCACACGTATTTTTATTTATTTTTTAGGGTTCTGAACCTCAAAAGGAAAAAATAGAACCGTTATAGGATCACTTTATTTATTATTTATTTATTAACACTTTATTGCTCATATAATTATTACTATAATACTAAACCTAAGAATACATTAAAACAATTGGCGGTCTTATCGCTATGCAGCGATTTCTTCCAGACAACCGGGCGTACGGAGAGAAATTAAATTAGAGGAAAGGTGAAGGATAGAGCATAAAATATATATTTATAAAATAAATAAGACTAAACAAATCACCTGCGTAATATATCCATGCATAATATCCATATAATATATAATACAATATGTACATATATTCACAATTAAATTTTGTCCATCGGTCTGTCTGTCAAGACCATTTATCAAATGAATGCTTGGATATGGCTTGAATCTAAAATCTATATTGACTCAAGTCTACAATTTTCACAATTTTCGCCATTCGTATCGATAAAACAACTAATTAAATTAGCAACAGATCAGATTTCAGTCAGATTTATTAAGAACTGTAAATATTGGATTGGGAATCCGTATCCTTAATCCGTACTAATATTTTTAATTTTTAGTAGAGACAATTGAAGAGTGATTTCAAATCAAATCAAATTTCAAATTTATTTATTTGTTTCACAATTTTTTACACCTCATATAAATTGTAGTAAATCCCTGGTTAACCCACTAGGAAAAACCTGTGCGGGGTCAACCAGTGACCTCCGTCGGCTTAGCATATTTTTAACAATATGATTTTAACATTTTTGATTTGTCTCTTTCTAACCCCCTAAAATGTAAAACTTTAACCCCTTAGATGAGGCGATGAAATTACAAAATTAGGGTAGACTACATATTATTTTTTCAACACAACTGAAGTCGGGGCAAACAGCTAGTTAATAACCATCATAACATAAATAGGACAATAATTTTTCCAGTGACTTATTGACAGAAAACACGAAATATATGATTGATATCTTTTACAAAACCGTAATAAATCGTCAACATTGCAAAATCTTTCATTCCAAAGTAAGGAATATATCTTTTCAGTCAACCATATTTCTTAGTAATATTTATTTTGAAATATTGAATACAATTCTGTTTTAATATTAAGAATTGCATGTTCGAATTCATCTTGATTTAATATGCATAGGAGCAGAAAATCAGGGATATTATATTTTAAACTAGCTGTGCCTCGCGGTTTCACCCGCATTGCTCCGCTCTTGTTGGTCTTAGCGTGATGATATATAGCCTATACTCTATAGCCTTCCTCGATAAATGGGCTATCTAACACCGAAATATATTTTTCAAATCGGACTAGTGGTTCCTGAGATTAGCGCGTTCAAACAAACAAACTCTTCAGCGTTACAATATTAATAGTATAGATAAATGTGCTTTTAAAAGTATCTTGTTTTGTAGCGGTCATGGGTTAGGTATATAATCAAATTCAACTTTTAACAACAGCGTTTTCAAAATCAATTATACAAAATAAAATAGGTTTTATGGCGGACAAATATATAGATTTCTGTGTCAATAATTTTGAACGCTGGACCGTGATTGTAAACTAATTATATTTATAACATGAGCCCGTCAGCAAGTGAAAGTCTCGTCGAATCCAATGCAGATTGTTTGTAGATAGCCTGTAACAAACAAACAAAAAGTTAATTATTTTGTCAGACGTATTAAACAAACTGTCATATGTGTTGTAGAATAGGATAATAACTTCGGTGCATTTACATCCGAGCGAATGCTCATTCTAACCCCACTATGTCAAATACTTTTAGTGTAAACAGGCGTAGAGCATTATTTCCTTGTTCTTAGTGCGTTCGAAAAGATTCTATGCAATGTTCTAAAACTGAACAACACTGAATACTAGTTTTCGTTTGCACTAAAAGATCACGAAAGAATGCTCTTGCTCTAGCTCTATGTTCGTTTGATGTAAATGCAGTCTCATAAACGTCGATTTTCATCGGATCCGTCATCAAATTCAAACGTCACAATTAGTGTCACATGACAGTCTATTATGCTGGCGTCGAAATGGTCACCTATTAAGAGAAATGAAATTTTAGTTCTTGTAATAAATGTCAATTGAATTTGAGTAATGGTGGTAGGATTTTTTGTTTTGAAACTGTGATAATTAATAAAGTTAAAGATAAACTCAAGAAGTAATTATATTGTAATCGCTCCTTGATAAGTGTTAAAAGTAATTTAGATTTATTTTTAAGCTATTGCATAGCTTCTATCGCGGGCCTTGAGCGCGGCCGGACCGAATCGAGAAATTCCGTAACGAAAAAACCTCACGCTCCCCACTCCGACGGGCTCGGAGGTGTGGCTTGAAGGCATGCTATGCAATAGCTTTACCGCGGCAGTCCCCGAGTGCCACACGTCTTTTTTTATTTATAGAAATCGTATCAAAAAATCGTATCACGAGGCGGGATTCGAACCCGCGTTCCGCCACTATAAATTTAACATTTACTAGCTGCGCTCCGCGGTTTCACCCGCATGGCCTTGCTCCTGTGGGTATTAGCGTCATTATATTATATAGCCTATAGCCTTCCTCAATAAATGGGCTTAAAGCTTAAAGCTGTTATTATTGGTATTAGTTATAAATACAATAAATAAACTAATATAACTCTGTGGTTCTAGTATGAACAATACAAATTACAACTTATCTAGCTAAACTTGACCTAAAAAAATGAAACAGAATAAATAGAAGTGAAGTCCCATGTCCCCTAGTGGGGTAAGGGGCAGATGTATTATACACCTGTTTCACTGATCGATTTTCTTTAGGGACAAGTAGGTAGGTGATCAGCCTTCTGTGTCCTACCAGACCGAGACTTTTTTTTTTCTTCGTCTCCACCGGGAATCGAACCCAGAACCCCTTGGTGTTACGCCCACGCGTAAACCACTGTGCCAAGGAGGCGGTCAATCTGAATAAATAGAACATCAACGATTAACAAATCGGTTCATCTGTTTCCAAAATCCCATTTTACTTTTAATAAAATACAACAAAATTTCAAAATATTATAAATTTAAATTAATTAACAGTTTATCTCTGAAAAATGCTTTAGCGTTATAAAATTTATATTTTTCGCAAAACCATTAGTTCTCAGAAATTCGGAAAATATTTTCACTGTATATTATACGAGATTTAATAAATCTAATTAATCGTGGCCTAGAACATTTTCCATGAAGTCTTTTGATTTTAGTATGAAGTTCGAGGTTCGATTCCCAGTGGAAAAGTTTTTTGAAGAAATCAGTTACTTCGTGGTTACTTCATTTAAGAAGCTCTCATAATTCGCAAAATAATTATCTGTCAATCTATCTACCAACCTACAAACTATTTATTTCATACTAGCTTTCCGCCCGCGGCTTCGCCCGCGTTTTCAAAGAAAAACCCGCATAGTTCCCGTTCCCATGGAATTGCCGGGATAAAACTTATCCTATGTGTTAATCCAAGTCAGTTACTTAGGTTTAGTGGTATTTGCGTCAAAGAGTAACAAACACACACACACATCATCATAAACTTTCGCATTTATAATATTAGTAGGACTTTTTAAAACGAAGAGCATTAAAACATAATATATATGTGCACCTAGCTATGCCCCGGGGTTTTACCCGCATAGCTCCGCTACTGTTGGTCTTAGCATGATGATATATAGCCTTCCTCGATAAATGGGCTATCTAAAGCCGAAAGAATTTTTCAAATCGGACCAGTAGTTCCTGAGATTAGCGCGTTCAAACAAACAAACAAACTCTTCAGCTTTATAATATTAGTATTTGTATAGATAGAATATAAAATCTGCTTTGTATGTAACTAAATAACACACAAATTAATCTATACCTACATAAACAAGGCAAATTAACTTTCCCCTTAACGATTGCAACGTTCTACTAAATCACAGTGACTTAATTTGTAAAAACATTAAGCCGGCTTTGATATAACTTTAGCTCACGTATAGACCGCAAACCGAAGTACGACCGCGTTCTGAATGCTAGACTAAATGGATGTATGGATACTGGATGGTGCACATGAATAAAAAACTTAAAAAGCTTTTGACGTGATAACGTCTTCAAAATCGTTTTAGTCGGGTGACATGTTCAGAAACTTGTGTCACACCAAAACCTCACGAGCGCGATCGCAGGTATAACGAGAGAGAGACGGACCGATCTCCCGTCTCATCTCGAGCGCTGCCACTGCATTATGTTATCACGTAAACATCTCGATCGTAAACCTACTTTACAAACAACCAATTTTTTTGAAAGTATTTATTAAAATTATTTTCAATATAAAGAATACGAGTACTAATGTAAAAATTGGGCTTATAAAAGTAATAATTACCAATATTATTTCTACCATACAAGACCCTACGAGCTATTTTGTAAAATAACACGAAGCCTACACTGTAGTGTTCATATAATGATGTACAAATACACTCGATAAAATATATAGGATCACCGAATTATGGACAATTTTCTGCAAAGTACATTAATAAACAGGCAGAGTATAAAATTCAGTAAAATTTTGACATACATAACAGTTCAGTTATATTTATTACAAAGTTAAATATACCTACCTACAGATACTATAAAGATAGAGTTTTGATTGTGTGCCTCTCTTCTTGTTCTCAGCGAGTAGCTTTCAGTTTTTAAGATTTACGTTAATTTTCACTACATAGTATGTATAAAACAAAGTCGCTTTTTCTGTCTCTATGTATGCTTAAATCTTTATAACTTACATATCCACCCACACACATATACACGTACGCATATACACACACACACACTCTCAATACTTAAAATGGCAATTATTTGTTTAAAATATATATACATATTTCTTTTTTGTTGTTCTGTTATGTAATATGATGAAAGAGATTGAGCCTCACAACACAGGGGATCCTAGTGTGGGGTTCAATGCAACATATGTAACAATATTATGTAAAAAAATTTTTGAAACAAATAAAGAAATTTTTATTTATTTTTTTTATTTATTTAACTACGCAACGGATTTTGATGCTGTTTTTTTTATAGATAGAGTGATTCAAGAGGAAGGTTTTAGTATATACTATATAATTTATTAGGTTTTAGACAAAGCGGGCGAAGCTGCGGGCAGAAAGCTTGTTAAGACTAAAAGCTAATGTAAGTAGAGTCATATCAGCAAGAAAAGAGATAATAACATCAAAAGTCATGTTCATTTGCTTGCTCTACGAAAAAATCTAGTCTCTTCCAGATCTATATATCTCTGTATACTTAAAACACAATGTGGGGTGATATCGTCCCATTTCGGTTGAGTTTCCATGAAATTTAATTTCGGTTTTCCTCTAACCTTTTATTATAGTATTAAAGGGTAAGATGCGTTTGATCTAGTTATATCTATATTCCTTTTAAGTTAGTGTGTCATTGTTGATGGGATATTTGGCTTATAATTTATAAAGGCAATTGGATGAATGAATGAATAGTTATTGTAATCAATTGACTTTGTTTACTTTGAATAAAGCAATTTAATATGATCTTTAAAAGTTAAGAGTTTGAAAACAAAAAGAAAAAGTTGATGAAAGGGATTTGTACCACCTATTTAGGTACTAATTTTATCAAAACTGTTATTACAGGTAGACAGATAGATAAACTTTCACATTTCCAAACCACAAGCTTCTCTGATGCTAATATTACTGACGTTTTTTTTGGACAATTTTCACACACGGCACGATCTGATCCCATACTAAGCTTTCGCTTGTGTTATGGAAACCGGGTGTCTGATAAACATACATATGTATAAATTTAAATAAATAATACTTATAAAGATAATTAACACCCAGACACAAAGCAAACATCTATGTTCATCACACAAATATTTGCCCCGGGTGGGAATCGAATCCACGACCTCTTGGAAGACAGGGCCACTACCAACCAAGCCAACCGGTCAGTCTTAATTACTATTTTGTTCTTAATATACTTACTAATTATATTATTACTGAAATAATTATTAAGTAAGTAAGCACCGAATAATGATAACAATATATACCTAAAACAAATTCTTATAGTTTCACACTATATTTACTAGAAAACCACCAACAATAAATAACTGCACCATCTTCTACATTCCACGTCTTTATCTCCACAAGTTTATAATAACCAAAGTTTCGTAGTGACTGCATCCGACGTAGATATACATACAAAACTTTCTCATTATTCCTTATTGTTCCTATTGTGAGAATGGAGAATGTTCACTAATTTTGATTATTAGCACTCCATATTCTCT
>CAJQZN010039838.1:37040-49054 GCA_907164685.1 Colias eurytheme
AAAAAAAGTAAGGTTTTTTTTAAAGCGGGTTCCAGCGTGACGGAGCTTTAAGCTTTAGGTATTCGATTTCATTAAGAATCTTATAAAATTAACTAGGTTTCATGGTTTTTGTATAAAAGAGAAACAAACATACAAACATACATCCATTTTTAGAATGTTTCTCGTCTATAAGTAGGATAGAATAATAGCAGTAAAATAGTGAACTAGGTTAAATATATAGATTTATGACATATTATATGTAATGTTTATAAATACATAATTATTTAATTACTAACCTGAATGTTGTTCTGCTAGAAGTAGGTACATGAGGATAAAAAGATTAAATAGGTACATAAAAAAGTTCACGAAAATCGGTCAAGCAGTTTCGGAGGAGTTTGTTAACAAACACACGAGAATTTTAATATTGTTTAAGTAACTTCATTTACCGTTTAATACATTAGGTAAATAAAATTGTGATCTATTTTCAAAATTAAGGGTGTTTTCCACCAATAATGTGCGTGGATGTGTAGCGAGGAATGTGTTTGATAATAACCAATCATATCGCTTCATTTAGTTTGAAGTTTGAACTGATACTATTGGTTACTAGCTTCCGCCCGCGGCTTCCCCCGCGTGGTGTTTTGGTAAAAGTGGCCTTAGACAAAGTAACAATTAAAAAACGATAAAGAAGTTAGAAAAGGAAAAATGTATGGGATTGACATTAGATAGACCACGTGATCTAACGCGGCGTATGTCAATCCCATACATTTTTGCCTTTTCTAACTTCGCCCAAGGTATATGTTCTTTCTCAGGGTCTAAAGATTGTCTGTGCCAAATTTCATCAAAATTGGTTGAGAGGTTTAAGCGGGAAAGCGTAACAGACATACAGAGTTACTTTCGAATTTATAATATTAGTAGGTGTTTAAGCACCCCAGTTGTTTAAGGAAGGCGGTATAAACTTAAACCTAAATAAACGTTTCTGATAAAAACTGAAATATAAATATGAACACATTTTTCTAATAAAGGGATGTTTTAATTTTGATAAAACAAACACACGTGTTTATGGAGATGATACACAGACAGATAGTAAAATTTTTATATAAACATTTTGGGTGGTCGAATTGAATTGTATTTCTTAGAATGTGTGAATTTTAAAATTAAATGAACAGTGATTATTAGATTTTAGGTAAACGGAACAAGATTCAATTCCTGACATTTAAGGTTTTTTTTATTATTCATTTATATTTTATAGTGATTATTTTTCCGACCCAAATATCGACCAATACAATTGCACCATTCGACGTCACGTGGTACAACCTACATGGTATTATACTGATAATTTTTTGAAAATTTTCTCTGGTCGTTGACGTCAAACTGACAGGTTCAATTCAATTGTGAAATTATTGGCCGACATTTGGGACGGAAAAATAATCTCCCGAATACCACACGAGCTTCAAAATTATCCGGCATTTCCCTCAAGGTTCCCTGCAAACAAATAAAGTCGTCAAGTTTTTCAGGAAAAATAACTCGCGCTTCGCGCTCGTGATTTTTTAACCTTGACTAAAAACTTGACTCCTTCATTTGTTTGCAACGAACCTATCGGAAAATACCCGATAATTTTGAAGCTCTTGTGGTATTATAAGTGAATAACTAAGAATATTTTGAAATGCAGGATTATTTAGAAATTTTTCAACATTAGAAAAAAAATGATAACAAATTAACAATAACTACTGTTTTATTTATTATATTTACTATAATATCGACAACCTCCATTTTAATAACAATTTTTTCAACTATCAATTATTAATATTCCATCAAAAACAACCCAGCACTTTCGCACATACATCGACATAGATCTATACTATACTCATATTTCATATACATATAAAAAATACAGTACACAAAATAAACGATTCAAAAACTCAGCAACTAATAAATACTTTTGCTCAGACAAATAATAAACAAAACACGATGCAAAACTAGTTTCATTGCAAGAGGATGTAATACATTAAGCTATAATTTTATACAAGCTAAATTAAACCTTATTTCTTTGATTTAAAGTTTAAATTATAATTCCAAATTAATACGTGAAGCTTTTTTTCTATACATGCAATAATAGACTCTATTTCTTTGTGGATAAGGTTGAAATTTGCTTGTTTAAATAAGTACCGCTAAGCTCCCACGGTAAAACAAAAATGGTTAAAACATTTGATTTTAATTCTGATAACGAATTATATTCATACTAGATTTCCGCCCGCGGCTTCACCCGCGTTTTCAAAGGAAAACCCGCATAGTTCCCGTTCCCGTGGGATTTCCGGGTTAAAACCTATCCAATGTGTTAATCCAAGTTAACCTTTATATGTGTGCTAAATTTCATTGTTATCGGTTTAGTAGAATTTGCGTGAAAGAGTAACAAACAAACACATCCTCACAAACTTTCGCATTTATAATATTAGTAGGATAGGATAATATCAGTTTTACTATGTGCCGATTTCAAAGAGATTTGTGCTTAGAAAGTTTTTATTTTTATTTTTATAATATATCTAAATAGGAATTCAGAAAAATTTTAAAGTATTGAAAAAAAAAATGCTCACAAGACGATCAAAATTTATTTTATTCTTTTCACGTTTTAACCGACTTCCAAAATAAAAAGCTTCCTTTTATTTTTGAAAGTATATAGAAGTTTTCTTTCTGTAGATATGTAATACTAGCTGTGCCCTGCGGTTTTACCCGCAGTGTTCCAATCTAGTTGGTCTTAGCGCGATGGTATAGCCTATATAGCCTTCCTTGATAAATGGGCTACTGGTCCAATTTGAAAAATTCTTTCTATGTTAGAAGAAAGAATTTTTCAAATCGGACCAGTAGCTCCTGAGATTAGCGCGTTTAAACAAACAAACTTTTCAGCTTTATAATATTAGTATAGATGTACATATAGGCAAAAAAAAATCGAAACACAGGTTTGTATCAAAGATAACATTACACTATGTTAGCATGTGAATATGGTATAGCGAATCTTCTAATATGTTTTTCTAACTGTTTGTTCTAGACTCGGAAACGGCTGGATCGAGAACGACGGGACTTTTACTGGGATATAGCTGATGTGTATACAGTAACTTATTCTTTTATCATTTAATAAAATAGTAATAAGTAATTTTGGTGTTTTATTTCATATCTTATATGTATATTGTATATATGTATAATAAAGTTAAGAAATCAGGTTTTTTACCAATTACTTCCTTCAAAATCCTATCAAAAGGAGTACATCAATACCATAGCTACAATTTGTCAGTCAGAACACGCAAGGTATAACCTGTTTGCTACTGTAGCACTTGTACTGATAAGGGCCTCTTCAGACGGGAGGCGTTTGCCCGCCAGCTTATCCGAAGGGTGTTCATAACAATAATGTATAGCTGTTTTCAATATAAACATAAATGTCTATATAACAATGGAATTTAAATAAAAAATGTGTGCGTATACTAGTGTACATACGTAAGAAGTGAAACTTCTTTATGACCTTATTTTTCAAAAAATAATTTACTATATGCAACTTTACAGAAATACGTCGAATCATGCGTGGTAGAGATAAGAAAAAGATGGCGCGTAACGAAAAAATGTTACACTTCATTTTTTTCCAATCCCGATAAAGAAGTTTCACTTCAAAAAATACATGCATATTTAAGAAAGTATGGAGTTTCTTGCCGGTTCTTCTCCGTAGATACTGCTTTCCGAATCGGTGGTAAATGTTAAAAATATGTAATGAGGTTTCAAAAGTGCTTCTAGAAGTCTAATTGAATAAATAAATGTTTGAGTTTGAGTTCGAAAGAAATAGAGAGTAAATTTTACAATTATGTAGAGTGTAGAGTATTTTTTTTCTTCATCCTAAAAGCAGATTTCACATTTATTTAAATATTCGTATTTTCAAAGCTCTTAAGTTCTTTACCACTGAATCACCCCAAAGAGGTAGGTATTAGTTATAAATATTATCCCTTGACTTTTGAAGGCAAAACCTGCCATTGATAAGACGTTAATTTATTATCGATATCTTCTAATTTCTACATCACTACATAGTATAAAACAAAGTCACTTTCTCTGTCCCTATGTATGCTTAAATCTTTAAAACTACGCAACGGATTTTGATGTGGTTTTTAATAGATGAGTGATTCAAGAGGAAGCTTTTAGTATATTATTTACCAGCTATGCCCCGCGGTTTTACCCGCAGTGCTCCGCTCCTGGATGTGATCTTAGCGTGATGCTATATAGCCTATAGCCTTTCTCAATAAATGGGCTATCTAACATCGAAAGAATTTTTCAAATCGGACCAGTAGTTCCTGAGATTAACGCGTTCAAACAAACTTCAGCTTTATAATATTAGTATAGATTAGGTTTTAGGTTTAGGACAAGCGGGCGAAGCCGCGGGCGGAAAGTTAGTTAAATATATAATAATGATTATAAAAAACGTTTGTATGAAGACACCTTTACTCAAGTTGAAAGGAAACCATTTAAATTAGACGTACCATAAACTTGTGTATTTCTGTTCGTTTATTTTATTACAGACCACTTTTATACGATTTTACTTTATTTGAGATTTATAGAAATTATTATTTGTTTTTGAAGTTTGATTTCGTTTGGTATTACAAATATGTTTTATTTTTTGTTTGATCGTCAGTGCTTATTACATTTACTACTAGACGAATTTCGATAATACTTTCGCCATTAAAAAACTACATTATTTCATATTGAAAGAGGCTCTATTTTCTTTTGCTTTCATATTATCTCCTTTAATACTTAATATCTATATACATTATACATATAATAATGAATCCTTATTATCCTTGGTCATGGCATCACGCGCGAACGGCTGGACCGATTTCGATAATTCTTTTTTTATAATATTCCTTGAAGTACGAGGATGGTTTTAATGAAGAGAAAACGTAAACATGTACCTCGGGCGAAGCCGGGGCGGGCCGCTAGTTTAAAATAATGTTATTTTCATTAAAATTTCAAATGATCCTCAAAACCATAACAAAAATATAATTACTCATTTAACCCAAATTCCAATTAAATACCATAAATTCTTCCCATTATCTAGACAATATTAATTATTAATTGTCTCTTCCGAAGCGATAAAATATAGCCCTGAGTTTGACAGGCAGAGATAATATCAAGACTTGAAGCGGATATTCATTTAATTCAATAATGAATTGAGTAGTAGAGTGGTTGGTTCGTCTATTAAAAAGGAGTTGTCTATTAAGAAGGTACCTATTTCTGGTTGAATAGGTATTATGTTTTTAACTGAAGAACATTTGATACTAACATATACATTTTATATAACTACTAGCTTTCCACCCGCAGCTTCGCCCTCGCAGTCAAAGAAAAACCCGCATAGTTCCCGTTCCCGTGGGATTTCCGGGAAAAAACCTATCCTATTTCCCGGGGTAAGAAGTAGCCTATGTCCTTTCTCGGGTATCAAAATATCTCTATACCAAATTTCATGCAAATTGGTTCAGTAGTTAAGGCGTGATTGAGTAACAGACAGACAGATAGAGTTACTCTGTGCTCCGCGGTTCTCCCGCAGTACCTACTCCGCTCCTGTTAGTCTTAGCGAGATGATATATAGCCTTCCTCGATAAATGGGCTTTCTGACACCGAAAAAATTTTTCAAATCGGGCCAGTAGTTCCCGAGATTAGCGCGTTCAAACAAACAAACTCTTCAGCTTTATAATATTTATCTAAGATTAGTATAGATTAAAAATGTTTAAATATTAAAACCGCACTAAAATCGATTCATTCATTTCTGCTACTACACTCCAAACATAACAACAGTGTTTATACCTATTATAACAACCTTGTTAGTAATTTAAAACTATTTTTTCAAAATGGCGGACCAAATTATCTTCTTCGCAAGACGCGTAAGGTTTCAATATAATGAAGTGACATCCTGCTTGCACTAAAGACCTATTATTAGGTACCTGTTAACTAAAATATTATCAAGATGAAGAAAATATTAAATTAAACACAGACTAATTTCTGAGAAAATCTATATTAATACTAGCTTTCCGCCCGCGGCTTCGCCCGCGTTTTCAAAGAAAAACCCGCATAGTTCCCGTTCCCGAGGGATTTCCGGGATAAAACCTATCCTATCTCTCAAGTCGGATCGAACTGCACATGATGTGCGAATATTATTATAATCGGTTAAGTGGTTTAGGAGTCCATTGAGGACAAACATTGTGACACGAGATTTATACATATATATTAGAAGATGTACAGTTTACTAGTTCTAGGTGTAATCTCTTGATTTACTGAATTGATTTTGAAATTGTTTTAGCATAAGATAGCTAGTAGGCTATATTTTTACAGAATAAGCGATACGAATACACGATATTTTAAAATGGATGAAACTGGGGTAAGCGACTTGTAGATTATATAGTTAGAACTTAGAATACATTTCAAAACTTGCTGTGTCCCGCGGTTTTACCCGAATTGCTCCGCTCCTATTGATCTTAACTTGATATACCTTCATACCGACATAGTCTATACCTTCCTCGATAAATGAACTATCTAACAGTGAAATATTTTTTCTAATCGGACCCATAATTTTGAGATTAGCGCGTTCAAACAAACAAACTCTTCAGCTTTATAATATTAGTATAGATAGGTATAATAAAAAAAATAGTTCACATCAAATACTCTAAAACTCTAAACTTTATAGTATTAAGTAGAGAGCCTCCATTAGAGCTAAAACGAGACCTAATTATTTAATATTCAAAATGTGCTAATAACACCCTTTTATAGAGCCGACATTAAGGCGCCATTTTTTTAACTAGTTTTAGCACTCGGCTTTGCGTGATTTTACAATAAAATAATTTTTTATAATATGATCTATTTTCAATATCTATTTTCAAGTTTTTTATGTTTTTGACAAGGAATATTATCAACTCGCGACTGGACAGACAAATGGACTTTTATTTAAAATATATGTAGATTGATTTTAAACAAGCTTATGTTCATGTCATCGTTTTTTTAAATATAATTTAAATAATTACTTAGTAACAATTAAGTAGGAATCTACTACATTTACTAATAAAATATATATATATAACTAGAGGTCCGCCCCGGCTTCGCCCGTGGTACGTGGTACGTGGTATTTCGCAATAAAAGGTAGCCTATGTCCTTTCTCGGGTATCAAAATATCTTCATACCAAATTTCATGCAAATTGGTTCAATAGTTTAGGCGTGATTGAGTAACAGACAGACAGACAGAGTTACTTTCGCATTTATAATATTAGTATAGATTAGCTTCAATGTATAGACACGCAAAGCAGTAGGTATATATAGTTAATAATTTTATCAAATGAAAATATTCATTTTTCGGTCTTGACATTAAACAAACAGACAATGAAACTATATTGTTTTGGATAAAGACTTACTTATGCGTGATTGCTAATTAATTTATTTTGTACTAACGACTTTTTGTGACAAAAAGACAAAGACAAAAAAACGTGAGAAATAATTCGCGTATGAAGGTACAATTGATGACAAAAAGTTGTGACAAAAAATGTGAAAAATATTATGTACATTATATAATTTATGAAACAGGTTATTGGGATACATAAATTAATACTAATGCAGAATGCTTGCCTTGGCGCCGCATGTGTAGATTCGGAAGAAAATACTGAAAACTACATGAAAATCGGTCCAGAAACTGTCAAATTATAGAAACTAAACGGTACTGTAAAACTATTTATGTGACTAGATGATCTGCATTCAAAAAATAATATGAATCGTAGCGAAATTTTATATCTATACTAATATTATAAAGCTGAAGAGTTTGTTTGTTTGAACGCGCTAATCTCAGGAACTACTACTGGTCTACTGGTCCGATTTGAAAAATTATTTCGGTGTTTGATAGATCATTTATCGAGGAAGGCTATAGGCTATATATCATTACGCGACGTGCAGCTAGTTACTAATAACTATGATTTTCATATTATATGGACTATCAAACACACTAAGAAATTCACTAAGTAGTTTCTGAGATTCAAGCAGACAAGGTTTATTTATTACAATAATACATCTTCTATATTATATAAAAATGAAACCCGTTTCGCGTTGTCACGGCATCACGTGTGAACGGCTGAACCGATTTCGATAATTATATTTTTATTATATTCCTGGAAGTACGAGGAGGGTTCTTATGTAAAGAAAACGTAAATATGTAGCGCGGGCGAAGCCGGGGCGGACCGCTAGTTAATTAATAAATACAATTAAATCACTTATTGTGCTTATCACTTAATTCTAACTTAAAAATCAATCGCGAACTAAGTCCGAGGCTTTGCTACGCAACGCAAGTGAAAAGTCCAACTTTTAAATCAGTTCAACAAATTTCTAGACTTTAATTGTTCTCTGGGAACGATTTCTCACGAGATTACAAAAGATAATAATAGGTTTGTTAACCAGTTACAGCTATACTATTATAAACATAAACTTTAATATAGCGTAGCGATAGATATAAAGAATAGCAGCAAATATAAGAACATGTAATGTACAAATAATGTGGCGAAACAACAAAGCATTCAAATCAATTTAAAGTAAAACAATAAAGAAAATAGAATACATATCCTAGCTTTAGTAATCGTTTGTGATATTATAACAAAACTAGCTGCCTTCCGTGGTTTCACTCGCGTAAATGAGTTTTTCCTTTTAATCCTAATGTTGCTGTGGATTAAATAATATTTCTTATATTATTGTGGGCATATCTGGTTAAAATAAGCCCTTGTTATTCTAAATTACATCAGTTATCGGCCAGTGAAAGTCTGTCAGTGATTTAAGAAGCTAGAAAGAAATATTGAATGCATTCAAACTTCTCATTCACATGTGAAGTTTTATCGCGGAGTAGTAGCTTACGAAATAAATAAATACATGCATAAAAAGCTCTAGCCTCGCTTCCAGTGTACCCAGCACCAACCTCTAACAAAAGTCATTGGAATACAATAAAACGGTCATTCCGCAAAGTTCCCAGCCACTGTGAAAGTGTGGAAGGGTGCAATTATCAAAACGTCCGGTTTAATTGCATGGGGCTTTGCTATCGACGATCTTTCATTTGTACTTAATTTAGCGCTAATTATAGTATGGAGAGTTTTTAATTTGATTTTGTTTAATTAGATTTACCTGTACATTGGATTAAGGAAATAATTAGTTTCCCAGCGGCGGATCCTCTGCGTCGACGGAGACCTGGTAGACGGAGGCGTCAGTATGTCCAACGTCTGCCCTGAAACAAGAGCTAACAACTAAGCACAGGGGGAGGTTTACGTAGAGACGAGCATACTGCAGATATGCTCGCAGTAAGTAAACCGGCCCCCCCTGCGACAGAGGGTGGATAGCCCGGCAATAGGGCAGCGTTATCATTATGCGATACCGTCGCCTATTGCCAAATTAGGGGCTTGGGCGAGTCGCCCAGTTGCGGCACTCACCACGTAGGCGGCAGGGGTACAAGGCCTGGCTGTTAACCCCTGTCGCCGAAGATGAACGGTGGACACCGTTGAGTTTTAGTGGGTATGGCTTCATGCGAGTCCCACATACCCCCTCGGGCAGTAAAACTGTAGAGGGGGATGCGTAAATGCATTTCCCAACGATAAAAAAAAACAGGAAATAATTAGTTTAGAAATAAGAAGACAAAGAATTGAAAATACAATTTTTTTTATCTTATTTAATTCAGATAAAACATACGTATTTTGTTAACAAAGTTGCTTATAACTATGTAAAATTATGAATTACTAGCTTTCCGCCCACAGCTTCGCCCGCGTTTTCAAAGAAAAACCTGCGTATCTCCCGTTCCCGTGAGATTTCCGGGATAAAACCTAGACTATATGTGTTAATCCAAGTTACCCTCTATATGTGTGCTAAATGTCATTGAAATCGGTCCAGTAGGTTATGCGTGAAAACCATGCATACATACATAATTACAAATCTTTCCTCTTTATAATATTAGTATAGATTAGCTCTGCCCTGCAGTTTTACCCGCATTGCTCCGCTCTATTGGTCTTAGCGTATATAACCTATAGACTTCCTCATTGAATGGGCTATCTAGTATCTTACTCTGAAATTATTTTTCAGACTGGTCCAGTTATTCCTGAGATTAATGCATTCAAGCAAACAAACAACAGCTTATACCATGAAGGATAGATCTATTAGAAATTGTTGAACAACTCAATCATTAATAATATTATAATATTGTAAATTCACTTATTTCTAGGTATTTCTCACTTAAAAATAAGTACACCTAAGTTATAACATATCACTTGACTTGAACTTAACACTTAATGAAGTACTGTTAATTAATATTATGCACATAGCTTAATGTTCATCAATGCTGTCAGGAGTAATTAGTATATTCACTAATTGGTTGATTTATAAGATGTCTATTTGGTTTAAAGGTTGAGCGATTTATATACAATTAATTATTAATTTGTATGTGTGTTTATGAAATAAAGAAAGATGTGAATTATAAAGAAACTTTCAACGATTTCGAAGTAAATTATATTAAAGTACAAAAAAAGCGAAAGCTAAGTGACTTTTTTTATACTAAAACCGACAAAGGAGCGGGCGGTGTACTGATGAAGGTGATCACCGCCGCCCATAGCAATTGCAACGTTAGGTAACCTTGCGATTGACTATTTTAAATTTCGCGGGTTTGACAATTTGCGCAAATACCGGACAACGTTTCTCGGGCACAGCTTTACAGTTTATATTGTAATATTATCTATACCGTATAATAATTTTATTAATTCCCAAAAAATATCACAAACTATCCAGAGACGTCGCAATGCAGAGGGTCAACGACCGGCTGGGGACGAATTTGAGCCAAACTAAATGAAAGGGTATAAATTCCTACATTGTTATTCAAATTAGCGAATATGCCATTAAATAGGTAATTTTAGTTAATTAATTATGACGTTTATTGCTGTTAAGTGATTACTCAATGCTCAATGAAAAGCGTATCACTACATAGTATAAAACAAAGTCGCTTTCTCTGTCCCTATTTCCCTATGTATCATGTATGCTTAAATCTTTAAAACTACGCAACGGATTTTGATGCGGTTTTTTAATAGATAGAGTGATTCAAGAGGAAGGTTTTGGTATATAATTTATAAGGTTTTAACACAAAGCGGAAAGCCAGTAATATAATATTTAAAGTGAAGAGTTTGTTTGCGCTAATCTCAAAAACCAATATGCTGATTTGAAAAATAATGACACTGTTAGATAGTCCATTTATCGCGGAAGGCTTTAGGCTATATTATATCATAACGTAAGACGTATATTACATAATTTTAGTAGTAGTTTTTCATAAAATTTACCACTAAATAAATTGATAACATCTACAAAATACACAAAACTAGTGGTCCGCCCCGGCTTCGCCCGTGGTACCTACATGTTTAAACTATCCTATCTCTCAAGTTGGATCGAACTGCACATGGTGTGCGAATTTTATTATAATCGGTTAAGTGGTTTAGGAGTCCATTGAGGACAAACATTGTGACACGCGATTTATATATATTAAGATATACACTAAATAATATGATAACATCTACAAACAAAACACAGATAAATTAAACTAAAACATGAAAATCATACTTTAAAGTTCGCGGAAATCCGTCGCAGACATCTAACAATGGATATTAGCTGTCTAGCCGAGGATTTAGGGGTAGCAAGTGGGATTACAGGCTAGGTGGGATGCTGGGATGTCGAGAAAACTTCATTTCATATTTACTTATACGAATACCTATATCTATATCAAATATATTAATACAGAGGATAACACCATAATTATTACTACATAATATAAAACGAAGTCGCTTTCCTTGTCCATATGTCCCTATGTACGCTTAAATCTTTAAAAATACGCAACGGATTTTGATGCGGTTTTTTTTAATAGATAGAGTGATTCAAGAGGAAGGTTTTAGTATATAATTTATTATGTTTTAGACAAAGCGAGCGAAGCCGCGGGGGCAAAGCTAGTGAGAAATATTAAAAAGTAAAAA
>CAJQZN010039838.1:49454-71773 GCA_907164685.1 Colias eurytheme
GCGAAGCCGCGGGGGCAAAGCTAGTGAGAAATATTAAAAAGTAAAAATATGCATTGTTTGTACAAGAGGCCTTATTTCTAACAGAAATCTCCACCAAGGAAAGGAAATATCAAAAGAAAACGCATACATTTATTAGATACTAGCTTTCCGCCTGCGGCTTCGCCCGCGTTTTCAAAGAAAAACCCGCATAGTTCCCGTTCCCGTGGGATTTCCGGGATAAAACCTAGCCTATGTTACTCGTGGATAATGTAGCTTTCGAATGGTGAAAGAATTTTTAAAATCGGTCCAGTAGTTTATGAGCCTATTCATTACAATCAAACAAACAAACAAACAAAGTTTTCCTTTTTATAATATTAGTGTAGAAATACAGATGATACCTCCCTATCATCAAATACAAACTCCAGAGCTTTATTCGAAGTAAAGCGGAAAGTTAAAAGAGTTTTGCACCTTAAACGGAGTGGAATTCTCGTGGACAAGTTTCAAAGGATTTTGTACGATTTCCTCAAATGTGATTTGTATAGACTTGCGCTGGTTATGTGGACAGTTTGTAGCAAATTTGTGAGGTATTGCGTTACCCGACTGTGTTTAGAGGGGTTATGTTTTTCTGTATGTTTGTCTCACTATAAGAATTATAGAATTTTAGTTTGTCGAGTTTCTGTATGTTTGTCTCACTATACAGTGTTAAGGATTATTTTTAGTTTGTCGAGTTTTCGTTAAATTGGTCTGAATTGTAAATGTCTACTATTTGGACACAATAATATATAAGTATCTAGTTATTACGTATAGGTAATTAAATTATTAAATCGTAATAAGTACATACGTCAATATTCAATTATTTATATTTTGTAAAGGTGCATTTAGATCAAACGAACATAGAGCTAGAGCTAGAGCAAGAGCTTGAGCGTATTTAATCGAATTAGTTCAATGTATTTTAATTAAGTCAAATTAATTTTCTAATGTATCAATATGTTATAAACTATACGATTGCATGCCAGTTCAGATGGCGAACACTGTTACGCAATACTTTGTAATACAAAACATCTAATGTACGTGTTCAAGCAATTAATAAATGAATTTGAATTTGAATTTGAATTTGAATTTCGTGATCTCTTAGTGTAAACAAAAAGTTTGATGTAAATGTACCTACCGTTAAAGGAAAAAATTCCCGATTCGAAATAAATGTAGCCAGCCAGGTTGCCTGGTAGAGATTGCTGTTCAGCAATAAGGCCGACTTTTGTACAATGAAGTGTAATAAATAAATACAAGCTATTTTTCGTACTGATACTGTGAAAGTGAAACCGCGTGCTAAAACTAGTTCAATCTAAGCTAAATGTAAATATAAATAGCAACAGTGTGTATAAAACTTGAAAACAGGCCTTGTAACACTAAATATATGGAAATGCTGAAAATTCGCTTCGTAAGATAAAGCTGCTACACCACCATGAATGCTATACCATGATAATACCTACTTATTACACAAATATTTTACATGAGTAAATTTTATTTTGTTTTTAAAACATCGTACAATAAAAGTGTCGCTCAAATGTTACTTTTAATTTCCTATAATGAATGTTACATGTTGTAATTTTAAAAATTTCTAAAAAACTTGTTTTTCGTAAATCTTAACTTACTAGATCGATCGATCGATCGATCCTTAGAATTGTATTCGCATACCTAAACACTACACACAGAACATTTTTTCCAATCTTTTGCTATGCGATATAATGTAGACATTATAATTATCGCATAGAAAAATTATAGCTATTACATATTTTATAGCTTCTCTTCAAATACAGCACAAGCTTAGCTTGAAACAATAACGTTAAAGTCATGTTTAACATCAGCTTAGACCGGGGAAAGTACGGAATTGTGAAGAAACAGCGAGTGGTTATTTCGCGAACTGCTTATTGTTCATGTATTATTCGAGGATTACCTGGTTAGTATGATATTAATGAAATAGTTAATCATTTCGTGACCTGTAAAAACAAACAGATTTAAATATTTGTGACCTTTAAAAGCTAATATATGTTTTTAAGGTCGAAAAATTTGGGTTAAAGTCGTGTTTGCTTTTCATCTTATGAGTGTCACTTTCCGTAGTAAGGAAAAGAAAGGAAAATTATATGTTGCCCAAAAATAATGAAATAAATATTTATGAAATAGGTTTTAGAAACAGTAGTGTTGTTAAACTGCACCCTAATAGTCCGGGATACATCGCCCATTTTTGCAAGTGATTACTATCAAGCTAATTTTTCGTGAGTAGCTTTATTTTGATGAGATGCCCAATAATTTCATGTATGAAACTCTCGATTGTGGTAGCTTACAGAGGTAACAAGGATAAAAATTTTTGATTTGACGGTTCTCAAATATTTATTACGCAATTTGTAGGACAATATGTCTGTTGAATTATATAAGTATTAAATAAGTGAAAATAAAAAAATCTGCTGGTTAGTAATCATTTATGATGACTTCGTTATCGATACACATTGGAAAGGGGGACTCTTTGATCAAACCATAGATTTTGTAGGACAAATATTTTTTCGAATAATTTAGATAATTATCTTGAGATTGAACAAAAAAAAACATTCAGTTAGTAATTAATATTTGAGAACCATCAAATCAAAATATTTTATCCTTGTTTCCTCTGGTAGCTACCACAATCGAGAGTTTTGTACATGAAATTATTGGGCATCTCATCAAAATAAAGCTACTCACGAAAAATTAGCTTGATAGTAATCACTTGCAAAAATGGGCGATGTATCCCGGACTATAATATCTCATGAATGGCTGAATGGATTATGATGAATAAGTTAATAAGCAATTTTCAGCGTGTTTAGTGTTGCAGCATGTGGTAGCGTGTTGACGCGTGTTGCAGCATTTGGTAGCGTGTTGCAGCGTGTTGCTGCGTGTTGAAGTACAAAATAAAACACAACTTTTTGAAGTAATCTTAGATAGTTTTAAAATTAAAAATTATGTATTCAAAACTAAAATATTAGGTACTAGACATTATAATTCTTATTTCTTACGTAATTGTTGCTACGTGATATTTTACTGAGAAGTTTGATTTTCCAATACTAAGATTACTTACCTAACTTATTTTTTATTTTTTCTTCGTTTACGTTATTTTATTCAGTCTTATCTATGTTCCTTACCTATTATTATCCTAGTTTCTATACTAAATAATAAAACGAAAAGAATTTCTATCCGAAGTTATTCAGACGCGATGTTGGAAGGAAAAATTACAAAAATTACATGCCAAGGTACTTACAGTGGAAGGAAGGGGGGTCGCGGGTTGCGTTCCGGAATTGCGCTTTATACATCGATAGGGTTGGCACTCGCAAGAAATTGTGTAAATTAAAATATATATTTTTTCAATTTTGGTGCTATTTGTTTTGGGCTGATAAAATATGAATTACTTAATTAACAAAAAGAGATTCTCTATTCGACTGTATTTTATTGTGCTTGTTGTGATGAACTGATTTTGATGATTCTTTTTGTATAGATAGATTTAGTTTTCTTAGTATCCATCCCACTGTATGTCTTTCCTTCGGTGGTAAATGGTAAAAATATGTCATGACGATTCAATAGTGCTACTAGAAGAAGTCTAATTGAATAAATAAATGATTGAGTTTGTATTTTCTGTTAATAAAAAATATTTTTCTTGTTAGTAACTATCTGTGTATAGAATAGATATAAAGGTCTGTACGTAAAAAGCGCTCAATGTTCAGGCAATTAGGGAGAAATTGTAAATGGAAAAATCCAATAACAGAATGTCTAGGGAATTAAACTAGGCGATAAAATGATGTCTGCGAAAATAATGAGATTATACTTTATTGTTTATTTAATAAGGTCGAGATAAGGTTGCTCAATAATAAACAAATAAGTCAATCTAGTTGGAATTTTATTGATAACTAGCGGTCCGCCCCGGCTTCGCCCGTGGTACATATTTACGTTTTCTCTACATAAAAACCATCCTCGTACTTCAAGGAATATAATAAAAAAAGAATTATCGAAATCGGTTCAGCCGTTCTCGAGTTATGCGCTTACCAACACATTTTGCGATTCATTTTTATATATAAAGATTCGATTTAGGGAAAAGCTTTGTAATAAACATTTGTATGTGTTATTATCTCATCAACTTATTACTCCTTAGCGACGAACGATAATGTTTATATGATGTGCTTTTGTTTGGCCATAATATAAGGCCAATATAGTAGGTGTTTTAAAATTAAATCTGGTCATATCACTGAATCTTTAGATGGATGGAAAATCATTATTATTTTCATGTTTTTTCTTCTTATTTAAATTGTATAAAGTGACAACACGTTTCATTTTTAATCGCTTTCGCTTTTGCTAAGTCTTACTTAATATTACCATGTACAAAAAATCCCTAATTTAAAAACGCACAAGTGCCAACCCTACCCAGCACTTATCTCACAAAGGACGCGAGTATCCTGCAAGTAAATAACACGCGCAACACCACAGTATACCTGACACTATGTTCTCTATTTACATTTTAATGTACTATGTAGATTATGCCGGTTAAGCGTTGGTTCGCGCGGTGTTGATATGGATGGGTAGATGAAATAAAAACTTCTACTCCTAATGTAAAAATATGGATAAGTTATTTCAAATGTGATAAAAGTAGTGAGTATGTATTAAAAGTTAAATATATCTGCAAAATAAATTTTATCAAAATTGGTTCGGTCATTCCTGGCGTTATTGAACATTACAACTTACACACAAACATTTTTAATACATATAATATATTATGTATTACAATCTTGCCGCCTGCAGCTTTGCCCGCTTTATCTAATACTAAACAAATATTATACTAAAACTGTCCTACAGAACCATTCTATTTATATATAAAAAAACTACAACAACATAGGGACAGACAGACAACGGAAAGCAATTGTTTTTAGTGATATGCTAAAAAGATTGAAATCATATAAACCAAAAATCTAATAAAATTAACTACGTTAAAAAAACCGACTTCAAAAACGGAAAAATAAAAAATAAAAAAGATTTGATGTTAAAGTGAAACTTTTATTACATCGTCTCAAACTTTTTGCTCTGTGTAGCGCATGTCGCGTGACGGTCGAACCGTACGATAATTATCGTATAAATACGATAATTTTGTGCCTAAGTTTCACTTTTACCGTGGTTTCATAAAACCACACAACATTTTTATTATTTACTACATATTATTTAGTTGTGCTATTTACTATTTGATGTCGGTGCCTCCTTTTTTTGAAGTCGGTTAATAAGTTACCTAACCACTAATGAACAATATCCCAAACAACCTGAAAACATGAAAATGCTTCAACAAATTACATAATTAATAAAGAAAATTATTTGTATAATTTTAACATGAATTACATGCTTCGCTCGCGTTGTAAAACTTTTATTACATCTGTGTTCGAAACTCGGTAATATTACATGTCAAACTTATTAAGAATTTCATGTTATTTCACGAATATTTTAAGGAATATAAACATTTTAATTACATTATAAACACAGGGAAATAATAATAAACACGAATGTTAAAGTATATAAAACTTATGATTACGAATTAGTTCCCTACTCGCTGATAGAGTCTCTGATAGCATTTTCAAGTAGGTAGTGCGTTAATCTATCTATCTGTCTAAAATCTATCTGATAGATAAGCTAAACGGAACATATCCAGAAGTTGTGAAAAAAGGCTCAATAATATGTTAATCTTAGACAGAGTTTCCAAATAATCTGTGTTATGCATACATTTATTCTATCTGTGCATAAACTAAGGAAAAAGAGCTCGTAAAACTAAATACGGTTAGCATTATTAAATTTTAAGTTTGATTTTAATCGAAACGAGCAAACAAACAAATCTTTCCTCTTCCTTAAAACAGTACTTTCGATAAAATAATAAAATATACACAGCTAATAAAAATACATATGTCAAATCTCAAAAATTAAAATACAAAAAGACCACAGTATAGTTGGCTATAGCAGTTCTGAAATTTAACTTTTATTACACCCGACGGTCTTAGAAACTTGTCCGGGCAAAGCTATAAAACTTATCCGGGATCTGTACGGATAACATTATTATGATGAATTGTTTTTGTATGTGATAGTTATTTAAAAGTTATTATAAATTTTGACCGCCTCCTCGGTACAGTGGTTGACGCGTGAGCGTACAACCGAGGGGTCCTGGGTTGGATTCCCGGTGGAGACGAAGAAAAAAAAATATCTTGGTCTGGTAGGCACAGAAGGCTGATCACCTACTTGTCCCTAAAGAAAATCGATCAGTGAAACAAATGTATAATGCATCTGCCCCTTACCCCACTAGGGGACACTATAGCATTTTAAACTAGTTTGATGAAATCAGCCAGAAGCCAGAATTAGTTTTATTTACAGAAACTTAATTTATTTATTTAACTAATTATTAGCTATGAAATGTAAAATGTTGCCACAATAAAACCTGAATTACCGCCTTTACTTCCACAAAACACACTTACATAGGAACCATCTCAACATACAAGACTATCAATTATTCACAAATGCACCCAAATCGGTTCATACATTAGGGAACTGCATTACATACAAACACTTATGTTAATCTTAACAAGCTATATGATCATTTAACTTAGTATAGAAGTAAAACCACAGTATAAGCTAGTTTAAACGATATTTGTAAGGAAAACCAAACAATAGCTTTTATGGCCATTTACTGTGTAATGTAATTGTTTTAATGGTGCGGGAGACGGTTCTGTTTTTCTTCAACGTATGTTATTTTGCTATTTTTTCTGGTTGTTGCTTTTTATGCGGAATAACATGTGTTTAAGTGAATGTGAGTTTTGTATAAATTGTTACACATTTATTCTTAAATAAACACAAGGGCATCAAAAACTGTTAGGTAAAATAATGTAAATCACAAACCTACAGGCTACATTATAAGTTGACATATTTACCTATAGTTAATTGCTGCCTTTAAACAACACTAAGAAACGTGAAAGTATAAATATATGAATGAAGAATGAAATTTATAAAAATGCACGATATTTTTCAGCACCATTGAAAAATAATAATTTTTTATAGCTACTCTTTTATTACACAGAAGAAGATATGTTTTATTTATCTTAGCAATCCACTCTATCGATTTTAAAAAGTATTTCAGAATTCTATCAATTCAGCAATACATATTATCAATTCAGAAAGGCGCATGTGTATCTTAAGCGTAATTTTATAAGAAAAAGTGGTTACACATTAACAAGCCAATTTCCTAACCAGCTCTCTGCCTATCGATAGAAACCGATAGCTCGAATCGTAAGGAAGTATTAAACAATGACAGGCTTGATTGATTTACGAGCTTTCTACTTTGATAGCTTAACGACACCTTGCTTTATGGCCCGTTAATGTACAAATAGCTTGATATTATTTATATTAATATACTAGCGGTCCGCTCCGGCTTCGCACGGGTGCAATGCTGATACTAAAATACACTACAGAAAAACTGTGAACGTTGTATATAAAAACATAGCGGCCCGCTCCGGCTTCGGACGGGTATAAAATATATAGCCGGGCGGCCGGCCGGTATCGCCGCAAACGCAACGCAATTTTTAAATCTGTAATATCTTCGAAAATATTCACTTAAATCATACGGTGTAAAGGGCCATATAGATCTATATTAAATGAACAATGTATTCAAGGTATTTAATTGGTTAAGGATTAATGCTGTATTGGTTAAAATCGCTTCGAAAATTAGCCAATATTTGTCGTAAAAAGTAAATGACAAAAAAAAAGTTATTGTGGGTTATCCATAAGAGATACTTAGACATATACCATCCCGGACTTTTCTGTAGACCTTTTCAAAGTGTATAATACTTAGTACATTATTTTGATAAAACTCGTAGGGTTCAGCCTGCGTTTGCAATGTAAGCGGAAAAAATGTAATTTTTCACGACATCACATTAGAAACCTCAAAAATAACAGTACTTCTCCACTATTTAATGGATGTTATTATACATATAAACCTTCCTCTTGAAACACTCTATCTATTAAAAAAAACCGCATCAAAATCCGTTGCGTAGTTTCAAAGATTTAAGCGTACAAAGGGACATAGGGATATAGGGACATAGGGACATAGGGACAGAGAAAGCGACTTTGTTTTATACTATGTAGTGATAGTGATATGTATGTAGAATTAAATTAAGATCGTCTAGACTCTAGATAATCTAAGTAAATCTTATAAATACTTGGGTATATTTGTCTATGTAAATACTATGAAATTAAAGGCCAATTTGATCAAACATCTCTATTTCTATCAAATAAAAGTCGGGAAATTAGAACTCAGTATTTAGGATCATTTGTATATTCAGCGAATAATTTTTATCATTGTTTTGTAATAGCGAAAAAAATATTCTTATACACAGAAATTACTAGGTATGTATATTAATATCATATTATTATATAGAAACTCAGAGAAAAAAAAAACACATTTTTTTATCATATTAAATTGAATCATATTGGAAAACACAATGGCTTAATATATGTATATTATTTCTCATCATAAAGTATGAAAGGATTAATTAGAGAGATACCATATTAATGAATAGAGAGATCAAGAGGAAGGTTTTAGTATATAACCAGGACCAGTAGTTCCCGAGATTAGCGCGTTCAAACAAACAAACAAACTCGTCAGCTTTATAATATTAGTATAGATTAGGTTTTAGACAAAGCGGGTGAAGCCGCTGGCGGAAAGCTAGTTAGAAATAAAGAAAAATCGTTCGTTTCAGCCGTGGGACGTCCACTGCTGGACAAAAGCCTCCCTCAGGGTTTTTCACCACGCCCGGTCATCGGCGGCCTGCTTCCAGTTGCTCCCTGCCTCTCGGACCAAAGAAAAATATTAATCACTTAAAATATTATTGTTATTATTAATTAGGAATGCAAATCGTATGTTATTTTCTATACTTGAAGGATTAACTGTTGAAATACGCACAAATACATGTATTTTATTGATTTATTTTAGTTTAAATCAAAATACACAATCTCTCTATAAGTTTTGGTGTGATAAGGTAACATACATCCAGTTACTTTTGGATTTACAATATAAGTATGAATAAATGAAACTACATTTAATGACTTCCATATTAAGAAATAACTTTACGACTTATTTACGGCTATTTCCATACTGTGGGTGTTAACATTTAATTTATTTAAGCTACCTTTAATTTAGTTTTGAATGCTATAAATCAATCACCTCTCTTGTCTTTTTAACCGACTTCAAAAAAAAGGAGGAGGTTATCAATTCGGCCGGTATGTTTTTTTTTTTTTTTTTTTTTTTTATGTATGTACACCGATTACTCCGTGGTTTCTGAACCGATTTACGTGATTCTTTTTTTGTTCGATGCGGGATGGTGTCGAATTGGTCCCATAAAAATTTTATTCGGATAGGCCCAGTAGTTTTTATTTTATGAGCATTTTTGTCTGTATTTGTAAATGTTGCAAGTGCAAGTTTGAAGTCGGTTGTTTTTAACGCAGTTATTATTTAACCGACTGTTAAAGGGCTATAATTGCCAATATTTTGTAGATTCATTAGTTTCGAAATAAATTGAAATTGACGCTCTTCGCGGCTCAAAAAGGGTTAATTTTCTTCTATAAATACATTTTCACCTTAAATTCAGATCTTTGTGAACCTCTTGGCCTTAAAAGCAAGCTGAAAACAAATTACATTCACATATGGAAGAAATAAACGACTTAATCTAACTTCGCCTTAATTATTCTTGTGAGTTAAGTGATAATTCCTTGAATTCTTCTGTGTTCGCTTTTCACCCGGGTTTTTCCGTGTTTTTAACTTGTTATTGACAACAGTTTGAATTAATTTCCATTCTATTTCAGTTTTCAATTCCCTGTTTATCCTGTTTAACCACTGAACCGATTTTGATGAAATTTGCTATAGCTTGAGACCAGAGAAAGAACGTAGGATAGGTTATATGCTATGATTTTCTTTGACTACGCGGTTGAAGCCGCGGGCGGAAAGCTAGTCAGAGTATAAACGAGATTTTGATATCAACCTCAAAATATCAAGTCACGATCAATATTTCTTCCTTAAAAACAAAATAAAACTGTTGCTGTTTCGCAATTTATACCAAAAATACGTATTTGCTCTTGAATTTATCGTTTTTGTGCAAATTTTTAATTCTAACCTAAATGTTTAGTATAAAATTCAAATCAGTGCAAATGGATGTCAACATTTGCCGCGCTTTTTCTGGAATGAGTTTTTAATTGTTTCAAATTCGAAATTCAAAATAGCTTTTTGTCCAGTTTTAATTCTTCAAATGAGGCCCATAGCGTGCGGTTTCTCTATGACGATTTTTATTTTGGAAAAATGTTTTATGTAAATAATTAATCTTATGTATAAATGTTATAATTGTTGTTAATTACTAGCGGTTTTTAGTTTAATATGATATCGGGGAATGATTTCATCTTTGTTCGTTAACAACTTTTGATAAAGTTTTTAAGTTTCTAATAGGTAACTAATTAGTAAAATGAAATTATTTAAAATATGTTAAAATTCTGTAGTTTTTGAAAAATTTGTCATTGTGTATTCATTCAACAGATTAATCATTATTTACCTATTTTTAAATAGTATTTCTTTGACTGTATTTATCATAACATTATCAATTATTATTTGTTACAGTAATTGATATCAAATTTATCTCATATTTTTACATTTAAAGCATAACTTAAAACAAAATAATTTTCACAAAACTGTCGTACAGAGCCCGCCCGTGATCTACACTCGAATTAAAAATTGTGACCAAAGAGAATTCTTTCATTTAATTGGATTCCACTATTGTTCAATGCATTGGTTTTTGTTCATTTTTCTCAATACCTAGATTAATGGCGGGACCTAGATTTTGTAAATGGATAGAACTTGATACAAAAAAAATAGTTTTGTTTAAATTGTAATAAAATTAGGAAACTGTAATGTAATGTTTTTCTAGTACATACTAGGTCTTGTAAATTTATCGTATTATGTATTAGCATGTAGGAAATACGAATTATCTATACTCAATATTATTCTATAATAATATTGAGTATAGATAATTCGTATTTCCTTTTTCTATTCGCGTTCATACTTACAAACTCTACCCTATGGTAGAGTTTGTAAGTTTGAACGCGCTTATATCAGAAACTACTGAACCGATTTTAAAAATTATTTCAACGTTGGATATGTCAGTGATCCCTATATTCCCTATAATATAAATGCTAAGGCGTGTGATATTATGTACTACTAACAACGATATAATAGGTAATAGGTCTGTAGGCTGGTTTTTGTTTCGAATTACATAAATTATTTTATGTCTTATAAATTACTAGCTTACCGCCCGCGGCTTCGCCCGCTTTGTCTAAAACCTAATAAATTACCTACTAAAACCTTCCTCTTGAAACACTCTATCTATTAAAAAAAACGCATCAAAATCCGTTGCGTATAGTTTTAAAGATTTAAGCATACAAAGGGACATAGGGACAGAGAAAGCGACTTTGTTTTATACTAATGTACCTATGTAGTGATAAACTAAAACGAAAACGAAGTAAAGAATATAATGAAATTCAAATTCATTAACATAATATTATTAAGTATTCAATATTAATCATCTAAAACAACCTTGTCTAAATCAATTTACAAAGATTCGTATTACATAACCGTCTGAGACTTTCAAATTTTCATTTTTAAATACAAATATCTCGTCTTGCTCAAACAAAAATATTTTACAGGCGCCCTTTGAACGCCTATTCGCTAGAATTCCTCAGGTGCCCGTATTTCGCGAATTTATCAGACTTTTAGGCTGTTTAGTGACTAACTTTTGTTGTAATCAATCAAACTAGGTAGTAGGTATTTCTTACAAGAAGGAAAAATTTGTGTATTGCTTAATGTTGTTGTGTTTAAAAATTTATTTCACCAACAGGAAGGAACATTATTCTAGAGTTTTCATTGAGAGATTTTTGGTATTTTTACACAGATAAATATTTTTTATTTAGCATCCGTCCAGTTAGTATTTATTTATTTAACAATTTAATGTACCATAAAAAATTAAAATATACATAATATTAAAAGAAATGGAAAACATGCATAGCATAGTAGTAATTTCTACAGCTAAAACAAACTATGTATAAAACAATATATGAATGAATTTCTTGTAATTTTCAAATATTTGAATATTTATTTCTGACTTTACCGAAGAAATAATTTTAATTGCGTTTGCCCTTCATTTAAATATTTTACTATAACATAAAATTAAATTCGTAATTAAGCCATAAAAAACCGCTCGTCCATCACCAGCCTAATGTCAAAGCTCATTATAATTTCATTGCTCCGTAATTCCTTCGAATCGTTGAAAATAGAGCATTGATGAAATCGCACCCTTGTCACGGCGTGTCTGCCGTCCAATTATAATTGTCTTAACTTGATAATTTACTATAAATATTTGGTTCTTTGAGCTTTTAATATTTAATTTGTTGTTAAATAAACAAAAATACAAATTAATAAATAATTATTAAAAAAAAATTATGAGGCGTGCACTTTTGGATTTTCCAAATTATTTATTAATATTTATAACACACAATCTATACTGAGAAGGGATAGACAGACAGACTGAGTTAATGCCGCATTTATAATATAGAATTCATGTTATCATAATATTCTTAGATAAATTACGTATTTTAAATTTTTGTAAAACTTAATTTCAAATTTTAATCAACATTCAAATATTATACAAGTGGCTCTTATTTTCTTTTCAACATATTATTAGGTTGTTTTAAAAATACAATAAGTCAAAAAGAGTGTGTATGTCGAACACTCGTGTCAGAAATACAACTTCTTTGACAAATGCAAAGATACCAAAATCGTCCCCTTTACCATGACGTGACGATATCCATGACGTGACCTTGAAATTTTACTCTCAACTCGCCTAAAGTTTTACTTCAATAATAATTTATTATTTAAATCACAACCACTAAGGCCTAAGCCATTGGTTTTATTTCAACCCAATTTGCCATTTCGACCTTTGCCGTTTAATTACTGTGTGACAGAGACAGCACGATATTTCTTTCTAATTCAGAAACCGATTAGAGGGAGGAAACTTTTTTCAGGAATTTAAATTCTACGTAACTAGCTGTTGCCTGCGGATTTGCTCATGTTGTTTAAAAGTTAACAAATGAGATACTAAAACCTTCCTCGTTAACCATGCTATCAAGTGGTGAAAACAGAATCAAAATCGGTGCAGTTTTATGATATACATATTATGTAGTGATTCATAACTAGTAGAGTCAAGTGACTTCGTCTGTATTTTGAATAGATAATCGACTGGAAAAGAAGAGTAATGATTATAATATAGAGGATGTTTTCAATTCGACTGTATTTTTGTGTTTCTAATCTAGTAATTTACTTCTTACTTCTCATAAATGATGAGTATTTTTTAAGTGAAACTTCTATAAAGGGGTTGGAAAAAAATTTAGTGTAACATTTTTTCGCAATGCGTGACATCTTTTTCTTATCCCTACCACGCGTGATTCGCCGTATTTCTGTAAAGTTGCATATAGTAAATTATTTTTTGAAAAATAAGGTCATAAAGAAGTCTCACTTCTTACGTGTGTACACTAGTACACGCACACATTTTTTTTAATAATTTCACACATTAAACGTAAGCTGCTCTTTATTTATTAAAAAATATTTATTTATTTAGACATGAATACAGAAACCAATGAACAAGCTTTTAACTCACAATTTAATATCAAGAGTTATTTAACAAAACCCATTTTCATACAGTATTTATCTTCTAAATAATTAATAACAATACATACTACTATTATAAATGCGAAAGTAACTCTGTCTGTCTGTCTGTTACTCAATCACGCCTTAACTACTGAACCAATTTGCATGAAATTTGGTATAGAGATATTTTGATATCCGAGAAAGGACATAGGCTACTTTTTATCCCGGGAAATAGTTTTTATCATAATCATATTAATAGGTCATCACATCAATATTAATAGGTTTTATCCCGGAAATCCCACGGGAACGGGAACTATGCGGGTTTTTCTTTGACTGCGCGGGCGAAGCTGCGGGTGGAAAGCTAGTATTAAATATTTTACCAGTAAGAACCGAACCCATACCCTCACTTATATTTAAAAATAACCACTTAACAGTTAAAATAACTGCGTAATTAAACAACTTGTTACAACCATCCAAATATGGATGTTTCAAATGCGGAAAGATCGATTAGTGCAGGTGACATGACTACTTCTTGTTTGGATGCTTTGGATGTGTCGCGTGGTACAAGTTGTAAGCGACTAGCTGTGCCCCGCGGTTTTACACGCATTGCTCCGCTCTTGTTGGTCCTAGCGTGCTGATATTTACTCGATAAATGGGCTATCTACCACCGAAAGAATCTTTCAAATCGGATCAGAAGTACCTGAGATTAGCGCGTTCAAACAAAAAAAGTCTTTAGCTGTATAATATAGGTATATATTATACAGCTAAAGACTTTTTATTTACTACTAGCGGTCCGCCCCGGCTTCGCCCGTGGTACATGTTTACGTTTTCTCTACATAAGAACCATCCTCGTACTTCAAGGAATATAATAAAAAAAGAATTATCGAAATCGGTTCAGCCGTTCTCGAGTTATGCGCTTACCAACACATTTTGCGATTCATTTTTATATATAAGAAAATTTAATAGTAGGTATATATATTAGTAAAATTAAATTATAATATTGACATGATTTTAAAAGAGCAACTATGGAGTTTCTTGCCGATTCTTCTCCATAGATACTGCTTTCCGAATCGGTGGTAATTGTTAAAAATATGTATATTGACGATTCGAAAGTGCTTATAAAAGAAGTCTAATTGAATAAATGTTGAGATTATTTATAACTAGCGGTCTTCCCCGGCTTCGCTCATGGTACATATATAGCATATAGCACTCAGGGATCACGTACATAGCTAATGGTGAAAAAATTATTAAAATCGGTCCAGTAATTCACACATGTTAGTTGTTACATATTTTATAATAGCCTATAGCACTCAGTAGATATCCAAAAAATAAATAAATCGGTCCAGCTATTCCTGTCATTAGCGCGTTCAAACAAACAAACTCTTCAGATTTGTTAGTAAGTATATTTTAATCAAGTTGTAACTTAAATAGAAAAATTCAATAATAAGAATTTATTGATGTCAGATATTATACAGACAAGAACAGAACAAATATAACACAATAACAATAATTAATCTACACGCAAACTACAAGTCTCTTTCTCTTTAAATTTGTAAGTTTTCGATGTTCCTTCGAAAAGTGGTCTGAAAAGTCAAAATTTGCCGGGTCCAGACTGGTGAAACGTAACATGTAATGTCTGCCTTTCATTGCATGTTCGCTGCAAGCTACGAACCTCCCGTATTCGTGTTCCTTGCCCCTTTGTGTTCGTCGAAAAACCGACAAATCACGGATCGCTCCGCGCGCGGCTTGTGCTCGTAGCATGCGCGTGTAATGCACAATTCGCGCGCGCAAGACGTCCAAACTATGAGAAATTGTTACAAAGTGTGTTACCTTTCATGATACATTGCAGCAATGTGGACGGTGAATTCTTTCATTGCATGTTACATTGCATGTTACGTTTCAAAAGTCTGGACCCGGCATAATGAACAAATTTTGGAAATTCTTTCACTTATAGGAAGGTACATTAGTCCTTTATCTATATTAATAGTACAGTATTGTTTTATCTGAGTCTATATATCATATTTATCTATGTTTATGTTAGGTTTATATCAGAATAAAATCATACTAATATAAATGTGAAAGTAACTCTGTCTGTCTGTCTGTTACTCAATCACGCCTTAACTACTTAACAAATTTGCATGAAATTTGGTATAGAGATATTTTGATACCCGAGAGGACATAGGCTACTTTTTATCCCGGGTAATATGATAGATTTTATCCCGGAATTCCCACGGGAACGGGAACTATACGAGTTTTTCTTTGACTGCGCGGGCGAAGCTGCGGGTGGAAAGCTAGTCTTCTATAACTTAAACCACACGATCTAAATGACAGGTGCAAACCGACTCGTGCCAAGTTTAGTTAAGCTGAAGTTAGTTTTATTTTACATTCACGATAAATGCTTAATTGCTGTTATTATTTAAAGATAGATTGTACATCTGACTTTGTCTGCAATTTCATTGCATTTTTGAATAAATATATTAGTGCATTTGATATGGCAGTCGTAAAATTTATTATTTTTGATTTGTTGATTGTTTGATTGATGAAGTTATTATAGTGCATTAATAGTGCATATTGCTATTAAAGATAATATAATATTTAATTTTTAAAATATTAACTAGATTTACAGCATCAGATTTAAAAATGAAAGTTTTCTTTCAGTTTCAAAAACAACACTTAAAATTTTAAATCTGACTCTGTTTTCTTGTCTCTTCCTTCTATTTATTGCATGCCTCATAAGCGAAGCGTTGAGGTGGGTACTACTGTCACTTCGCGCAAAACATCTGATTTTTCAAACTTAAAATGTCTTTATGTATCATACATTGCACTTGTAAGATAATACATACACACACATATTAAGAAAAAACACTATTTTTAACGTTCATGATATTTTTGATGTCATTTTTGTTATTTAAACTAGTTAAAAAACAGTTTAAAAAAGTTCTGTCTTGGACGTCCGTGTGTCTGTATGTGCGGATCCTTTTTCTTGTTAACACGATAGCGACCGAAATACTTTACTAATCGAGTCTTTTTTTTTCTCTTACGCTTGAGTATGCTCAAGAATAGAACCCTTTCATTTTTCAGGGTCTGATTCGATGTGGTTTAATTGTTATTAAATAAACAAAAATCATAATTAATAAATATTTATTAAAAAAAAATTATGAGGCGTGCACTTTTGGATTTTCCAAATTATTTTAATTTATTTTTAAAGATATTCGTCAAAATCAACAGTTCCTTCATATACGTTACTAGCATTCTGCCCGCGGCTTTGCACGCTTTATCTAATACCTAATAAATTATATACTAAAATCTTCCTCGGGAACAACTCTATCTATTAAAAAACCGTATCAAAATCCGTTGCGTAGTTTTAAAGATTTAAGGATACATAGGAATATAGATAGGGACAGAGAAAGCGACTTTGTTTTATACTACTTATGTAGTGACTAGCTGTTCCCCGCGGTTTTACCAGCAGAGCTCCTCTCCTGTTGGTCTTAGCGTGATGATATTATAATAGCCTATAGCCTTCCTCGATAAATGGGCTATCTAACACCGTAAGAATTTTTCAAATCGGACCAGTACTTCCTGAGATTAGCGCGTTCAAACATACAAACTCTTCAGCTTTATAATATTTATAGTATAGATTATATTTATTTTTCTTCCAACACAATCGATAACCTATATTTAGTGTCTATATTTAGTCAAAGTTTTTAATAATAGGTACATAATATATATACATAAGCAATAAGCATGCGCCTTAGGCCAGGTGTTTGAGGCACTATTATAGGCACCTGCTCCAGCTGCTGTTCTTGACCTTCAAATTGGAAATGTCATCAGGTGATACATATTTAGTTTATAGAGATGCGTATTTGGAATATGTGACTAATTGGTAATAATTTGAAAAAATAGTGCGTATTTTTTTGTTTCATATACTCATTGTAGTACTTTTAATTTACTATTTTGATATTTTGAGTCAAATATAAATATTATATTGAGTCAAATATATATCCTACTAATATTATAAATGTAATCGTTTCTATGTATGTCACTCCTTGACGCAAAAACTGCTGAACCGATTTTCATGAAATTTGGCGTAGAAGGTAACTTGGATTAACACAAAGGATAGTTTTTATACCGAAAATAAACCTAGTAGGACATAATTGAAGACTGAATTTGACGCCCAAATTCTGTTACTTAAAAAAGCATCATCATTCTCAAAAATACTACGATTTTAAAGAATTAAGAACTTTGTACTCTACACACTAACAATTAGAAAGACATAACCCTTTTAGGTAGTCGGTTAAAAAAATAAATTACATAAACTTCGATGAAATGGTTCAAGTAATATAAAGAATAGATTAATCTTACAATAGCCATGTCTTCCTGTTCATAGCTATTGTTAATTTGTCTCGCTTTAGTGTTGTTTCTTTAGTACGTTTATATAGTCCATACTAATATTATAAATGCGAAAGTAACTCTGTCTGTCCGTCTGTTACTCAATCACACCTAAGCTACTGAACCAATTTGCATGAAATTTGGTATGGAGATATTTTGATACCCGAGAAAGGACATAGGCTACTTTTTATTGCGAAATATGTACCACGGGCGAAGCCGGGCCGGACCGCTAGTAGTAAATATGTTGAAATATAGTAAGAAAACTGGGTGAAAGGGTAAAGATAAAATATTTGTTACTGATCTATCTAAAAATGTGTTGGTAAGCGCATAACTCGAGAACGGCTGAACCGATTTCGTTTTTTTTATAATATTCCTTGAAGTACGATGATGGTTCTTATGGAGGGAAAACGTAAACATGTACCACGGCCGAAGCCGGGGTGGACCGCTAGTATATTCGTATCTGATATTTAAAAAGAAAAAAGGTTTATTTACACAAAATTATAGCGACGTCAGTTCTTTAAATCAGAAATTGTTTATTATGTTTAGAATGGTTTATAAGTAAAATTAATTCTTAAAATTACTTGTATCGGTCATTATTATCATAAATATGTAATCGTAATTGAAAAAAGTTAAGCAAATGTGCAGTTGTAACAAAACGAAATAACATAATATTATTCTATGACGCCGTTACTAGGTTACGTTGTTGAATTTTGTTGAACTGTCAAATGTTGCCTATTAAAATGGCTCTACTAACCGCCAATTCATTAAGCCGATCGAATACAAAACATTTAAAGCTCTAGTCGGATGGGATCCGGAACGCGCCGTCCGTTCGGACGTCCGGTGTCCGCCGATTGCGAGGAAATTTAAAACTGCCACCGATCGACCGGAATGTGCGAATTGTGGATGCGGTATTTATATTATTTTTAAAAGGAATGTTTGAGAATGATTTCAATGTTTTGGAGTTGATTTTAATGAGAAATCGAGATAGGTAGAGTTTAAATTACTTATAGATATTGAAAAACGTACGGTCCATCAAATATTCAAGTTTGAACTTTTGAATCACCCAAACCAAAAATAGTACCATTTATGATCCTAGTACATACATTATCCATTAATATCAATGTAATAAATGAAAAAAAAATAATATTTCAACAAAGAAAAATTTCGATAGTTTCCCTGAAAAACTGTATTTCATAAATTTAGGTACATAGGTACTTAAGTAATTATTAAATAAACATTTTTATTAACGTACGTCCTCCTATTCAGTATTAATTATAAATAATAATAATAGTTAAAAAAAAACTAAAAAACACGCTTTTTATAGAAAACCGAACTAAAAAATAGAATATTTTATCAAATTAGTGTATTGTCATCGGTCCTCAATAAATCTACAAAGTTTGAACGAAATCTGACCGTTTAAAGTGGGTCAAAATTGCGCCCAAAGAAGTCGGTTACAAACAAACAAACATACAGGTGAAGCTAATATAAAGCGTGTAAAAACGCATCTAAAGTATGTAAACTATAAACATGTCACCTGACCTACGAATAAGAAAACATATTTATTAACCTACCATACTGCATTGGCACGCGTACAAACAGACAAAAAGTCCTAATTACAACTTATATAGTATTTCTACAAAGGTGATGTACTAAATGGTAGTTATTTATACGTCAGCTGCTTTTCAAAAATTAACATTACACCTGCCTATTAAATTATTATTTCAAGGTCATGTGTCCTTGACATTTCATATATCGATAATGATGGAATTATCCTTGAAAAAAACTAAAACACCTGATATATGTATAAGTAGTATTCATTGTTTGGCTGTATGTAATAACGTAGTAAATTAAATATTGTTTTTTATTGATAGCGTTAGTAAATGGATATGTTTATGTCGATTAAAAAGTGCCTATAGAAGAAATCTAAAATTTAGTTTTCCATGTGACTTCATCTTTTTGTGAAATTTTTTAATTAAGTTCCGGCGTAGTAAAGAAAAACCTGCACAGTTCCCGTTCCCTATAAATATCCGAGGTTCGGAATAAAACCTATCCTATGTCCTTAATCTCATGTCTTAAACTATCTTTGTACTACAATTCATCCAAATCGGTTGAGTGGTTAAAGCGTGAAAAAGCGATAGACAGATAGATAGAGCCACTTTCGAATTTATAACAATACATTTAGAATAGTTAGGATAGCCATAGCTTTATACTGCGGTTTCTCCCCTCAGCATAAGCTTTTCAAAACAATATCGAGAAACTCAATTATGTAGTTTCGAGAAATCTTACATTTCAAGTACATACCTACTATAATAATGATAATTTATATATAATATACTAGCGGTCCGCCCCGGCTTCGCCCGTAGTACATAATATTTACGTTTTCTCTACATAAGAACCATCCTCGTACTTCAAGGAATATAATAAAAAAAGAATTATCGAAATCGGTTCAGCCGTTCTCGAGTTATGCGCTTACCAACACATTTTGCGATTCATTTTTATATATAAGAAGATAAGTTATAAGTTCTTTATTAAATTATAAAACATACACTTTTGTTAAGAAAGACTTCAAAATCAATAAATAGTTTTTTTATTACTACTCCACGCAAAAACTGCTGAACCGATTTTCATGAAACTTGGCACACACAAGACTTGGATAAAATCATAGGATAGTTTTATCCCGAAAATCCAACAGGAACTATGCGGGTTATTCTTTGACTACGCGGGTGAAGCTGCGGGCAAAACGCTAGTAAGCTATATATCACAAAAATACCGTATCAAATACGCGTAAATCCACGTTGCAATACGAGTCCAAAAACTTGGATTTAGATTGAAATTTTTAGCATTCCGATGCACCAATACCGTTCGAATATTGAAAAAGTATTCGTCAATAAGATATCAACTCTGCAATTTATTCAAGAAATCTATACTAATATTATAAAGCTGAAGAGTTTGTTTGTTTGAACGCGCTAATCTCAGGAACTATTGCTCTGATTTGGAAAATTCTTTCGGTGTTAGATAGCCCATTCATCGAGGAAGGCTATAGGCTTATATATCATCACGCTAAGACCAACAAGAGCGCGGTGCCACGTGGTTGAAACTGCGGAGCACAGCTAGTTATTTATAAATTGTCATTATTATAACTTTTGGCATTATTTAGAGTAGTGATTGGTGATTGGTATTATAATTTATAATATCGACATGTGTTTGTTTTTTATTAAAAAAAAATTAAAATCATCGTAAGTATTATTGCAAACATTTTAAGTATCATTGCATTTTGTACCTAATAAATAAACTAAAAACCTAGGTACTTAACGAAATTTTCAAATTTATTTCACCGTTATTAAAAGCGATTAAAAGCGCTATCCCTATCTTTTACAGAAGCTAAACCTTAACAATGAATAAAACTTGTTCATAGTTCATAAATGAACTTATCTTTAACTAGCTGTGCCGCGGTTTTACCCGCATTGCTCCGCTCTTGTTGGTCTTAGCTTGATAATATATAGCCTTCCTCAATAAATGGGCTATCTAACACCGAAAGAATCAAATCGGACCAGTAGTTCCTGAGATCAGCGCGTTCAAACAAACTCTTCAGCTTTATAATATTAGTATAGATATCCAGTAATAGGTACCTCAATTATCCCCCCCAACGGTCCAGGCCTTGTCGCGGCGGAGGGGCTCAGTAGCTCAGAGTTATGGCCCTCTGAGTGAAGCGAAATTGGACCTGCGAGGGGCTGAACGGCTGGTTTAGAGTCGGGGAGATTCGACCGGCCCGACGGCCAGGGCTAGGTGTGGCCCAGCGGCCGCTGTGTGCGGCGTGGGATGGCGGCCAGAGGTCGTGGCTTGGCGGACCCCGTGTCCACTAGGCAAAGGTGGCGCTGAACGGCAGTTGGGGTTGGAAAGCCTCGACTGACCCGACGGCAGAGGTCCTGTTTGTGGGCCAGAGAGGAGCCGGCTTTTATGCGGCGGTGGATGGCGGCCAGAGGTCGCGGCGCGGCGGGCTCGCTGGTTTAGCAAGCCACGCCGTGCAGCGGAGGGCGGGATCCCGACGCGTCATAGTGATGACGCGCGGAGACTCCTGCAGAGAGGTGTGGGGCGGCGGCCGCTGTAAAACGGCCGTCTGCCAACTCGTAATCCGGTCCGTGGGGCCGGACCGAGGGCCGCCACCTCTGGTGAG
>CAJQZN010039838.1:71783-82722 GCA_907164685.1 Colias eurytheme
GTAATCCGGTCCGTGGGGCCGGACCGAGGGCCGCCACCTCTGGTGAGGTGGGGGCTGCGAGGTAATCTCTATAAAAGTGCGCCGGAGGGTCCCCCGACGTGTATTTCACGCATCGGAGGACCTTCCGGCGTGCACCCTCCGGCCGGACGGTGATGGGGTCGGGGGTTCGGGGGAACGCGGATGATGGAGCGGGGAAAATTCCATTGTCTGTGCGTTGGTGGCGTAAGCCTTCGTTCCAGCAGCCGCCAGCGAGGGGGGTTCTAGTGGTGGGCCTGGAAACGGGCATCTGCTGGGCGGGACACGCGGTAGAGTCGTAACCGTTCCCGCAGTTCCGTCCAAAGCAGCGCGATGGAACAGAGTGGGGTTTTAGTCGGTAGGAATCCGACATAACCCCGGCTCCCGGGGATGGAGCCGTGGTTGTTTCCATGGGTTTCTCCCCCTATTATAAAAAAAAAAAAAAAAAAGGTACCTCAATTATTCGAATATCATTATCGATCTAATAAATTAACTATCTTGAGTGCTGTATCTCTAACGCTTCGCCAAGAATGCAATATAGGTAGATGTAGTGTTATTACACGCTATTTGAGGTTATACATGCAGTATGGATTAACATAGGAGTTAATTTACAAATTAAATTAACACGTATATTATTTGTGGTAATGAACTCAAACTCAAACATTTATTTATTCAATTAGACTTCTTTTAGAAGCACTTTCGAATCGTCAGTACATATTTTTAACATTTACCACCGATTCGGAAAGCAGTAGACATCTATGGAGAAGAATCGGCAAGAAATTCCATAGTTGCTCTTTTAAAATCATGTCAATATTACAATTTAATTACACATAGGTAGTAATAATATGCCTGCAAAGAACTGTCCTGTGATTCTTACGCGACAACCCTTCATGGATTTTCATCTTCCATATACGTGGTTACGCGGTTGTTATGAAAATGCCTATATTTATCACTTTTCCCATAACATAAAAATGCAATATTTAAAAACGTTACCTCACACGTAATTCGTCAAGTTAGCGCCGACACCGGAAGTCGCTCGTTTCCCGCCAAAATTCATTTTTTCGCCAGGCGTTATGGCGTCACTTCCGGGGACGTTTCCCTTTTGTTACACGTCACTTCCGGTCAAGAAAATCATTGTTACGAACGCGACAATAAATTTGTATTTAAAGAGTCTTTTGTACAGTGGTTATAGCAAGACCGTAGACGCTACATGTCTTAGGTTCGATACCTGGTAGAGACTGATGAATAATTTTAGGTCTGTATATGGCTGAACACTTACTTATGTACTTAGAGACGACGCGGTTGGCGCAGTGGTAATGTAACTGCCTACTGAGCCGACGGTCCCGGGTTCGATCCCCGGTCACGGCAAATATTTGTGTGATGAACTCAATTATTTGTTCTTGGGTCTGGGTGTTATTATCTATATATGTATTTATTAAATATTATATATTTTATCGTCGCCTAGTACCCACAACACAAGCCTTAATTGAGCTTACTGTGGGACTAAGTCGATTTGTGTAATAATGTCCTATAATATTTATTATTTATTTATTTATTTATGTACTTTGGTCTTTGACAGAAATTTCTTTATGGATCATTTTGAAATGCTTCTCACCTATATGTTACTTCACAAAGCTTATAAATACTGATAATATTGTGGTGGATAATACTATGTAAAAGTGAAGTCCCGTGTCCCCTAGTGGGGTAAGGGGCAGATGCATTATTCATACATCTGTTTCACTGATCGATTTTCTTTAGGGACAAGTAGGTGATCAGCCTTCTGTGTCCTGCCAGACCGAGACATTTTTTTTTCTTCGTCTCCACTGGGAATCGAACCCAGGACCCCTTGGTTCTACGCTCACGCGTCAACCACTGTACCAAGGAGGCGGATAATACTATGATACTGTGTTATACTAGAAATAAGTACATGAAAAATTATATATGTACGTTGTATGTCTATCATGTGATTCATGTACTACTTTTGGACAATTTGTGTAATATACAACTTTAATGATTACCTATTACATATTTGGTTATCCCGACTCTACCCTAATAAAAAACAATAGAGCCACGAATAGTTCTACTAAAAGTAATTTTCAAAATCGGTCAAGCAGTTTCATATTTATACATTACAATTTACAAACATAGAAAATATCTTTTCTATTACATTACTGTAAATTTAATATTATTAAGATGTAACGTCGCTTACATCGTTATAATTCCAAAAATATAACAGACTCTGTATAAAAGAAATTCAAAGAAAAAGTTAATATTTTTCGTATACAATAAAAGTGAAGTGTTCATTATGATCCCTCGGCTGTAATTACTAAAAAATGGCGGAGCCATAATTGCTTCATTCATTAAAATCCCTTTAGAGGACTCTGGCCTTTGTTTTGTCATTATATTGTGTATTATCTTACATTTTTGGGGAAACTTGTCAAATATACCACAGACAAGAACATATTTTAAAAAGTGAAGTCCCTAAGTGGGGTAAGGGGCAGTGTTGCTGATCGATTTTCTTTGGGGACATGTAGGTGATCTGCCTTCTGTGTCCTACCAGACCGAGGAATTTTCTTTTCTCTGCATTGATTTACTATGTCTAAAATAATATATTATGAAGTTTTATACAGCGCGAGCTTCGCCGCGGGCGGATAGCTAGTCAAAATATATAAATGACTGTTTACACCGACAGATTTTCTCACTTAACTTTTTAACTTATTATAAGTTGTCATATTAAGTTATCATAACTTTTAAAAGACAGGACAAACAACAGTCCTTTTAATTTTTTGACTCCATTAGTCCATTAACATCTTAGGATCAAACTTATACATTCTCCATTCATTCAACACATAACATTTCCTCCTCCACCAAAAACAGGTTTTAAATCCGGCTTTAAAACCGTTAAATTCACGTGACGTCATCAAACGCATCGAAACGATAACTGTATAAGTGCATATGTCCGGTGCACCTGCGGCTATCGACCCGTGGTGTCGCTTTTTCTGACGACCCGACTGGTATGGACGGTGTTATGTAATAGTGTGATAGTGATTAATATTTTTAATTTGAGATTTTTTTAGGAGAGGATAATATTATAAATGTCAAATTTTATGGTATCGAAATACAGGAAAAAGACATTTGAAGAACAAACTGGTTCTTCTTTACCCGCTATATTTAATGTGTAAAATTGTCTCAACCATGTTTAAATACTGCTTTATTTTCTTTCATTATATTTTACAGAATTTCTACAGATTCGCAAGACTTATTTTAAGATTTTACTATCGATATAAAATAATAAATAATTTGGAAAATCCAAAAGTGCACGCCTCATAATTTTTTTTTAATAAATATTTATTAATTATTATTTTTGTTTATTTAATAACAATTAAACCACATCGAATCAGACCCTGAAAAATGAAAGGGTTCTATTCCTGAGCATACTCAAGCGTAAGAGAAAAAAAAAACTCGATTAGTAAAGTATTTCGGTCGCTATCGTGTTAACAAGAAAAAGGATCCGCACATACAGACACACGGACGTCCAAGACAGAACTTTTTAAAACTGTTTTTTAACTAGTTTAAATAACAAAAATGACATCAAAAATATCATGAACGTTAAAAATAGTGTTTTTTCTTAATATGTGTGTGTATGTATTATCTTACAAGTGCAATGTATGATACATAAAGACATTTTAAGTTTGAAAAATCAGATGTTTTGCGCGAAGTGACAGTAGTACCCACCTCAACGCTTCGCTTATGAGGCGTGCAATATTCATCAATCACTTATATCATTAAAAAAACATAATATGACATTTTCATACAGTTATTTAACGTAATAGATCAAGTTAAATAAATAAATTCAAAAAAATAACTTTATTATTTGATACCACTTATATTTTAATTGGTACTCAAATCGTAAACTCAACAATGCAGTCTGTATAAAGCGTTTTTTAACACAGAGACATATTTTTATAAAAACAATTTATACACCGGATGAACAACAGAATTCTACCACTTCATGTAATATATAAAAAATTAGCTGTGTTCCGCGGTTTCACCCGCATTGCTCCGCTCCTGTTGGCCTTAGCGTGATGATATATAGCCTTTCTAGATAAATGACCTATCTAACACCGAAAGAATTTTTCAAATCTGACCAGTAGTTCCTGAGATTAGCGCGTTCAAACAAACTTTATAATATGTACTAGTATAGATTATACACAGGATGAACAACAGAAAAGCTCTTCCACTTTACAAAACAAAGTTTATTTTTTGTACGAAAAATAAAAAAAATACGGAAAAGAAATGTCACAGTATTACATAAACCTCTCTGATAGACAACGGACGCGGGCTACTTTTTGTTCAGTAACATCGAGTCTATTTATCTTTGATAGTATTTCTGATATATTCCCTCTGCTCCAACATCGAATTGTTTTCAAACATATTGTGCCTTTTTAACAATAAATAATGGTCGAGAAATTATTTTTTTTAGTATTTTCATCGGCGCGGCCACAGAAAAAGGAACTGCGTGAAAATTCTGAAAGTAAAAATATTAATTTTCATTTTTTCCATGAATTGTCAATGTATACTTTATTTTAAAATCCTAAACTTTATAAAGCTTAGTTTAAATTGAATTTTAAACGTATAACATATAAGCAGATAACAAATAGTATGTTTATTACAAAATCGGTAGTAATTGTTAAATAATAATAGTTAAAAAAAACTAAAAAACACGCTTTTTATAGAAAACCGAACTAAAAAATAGAAAATTTTATGAAATTAGTGTATTGTCATCGGTCCTCAATAAATCTACAAAGTTTGAACGAAATCTGGCCGTTTAAAGTGGGTCAAAATCGCGCCCAAAGAAGTCGGTTACAAACAAACAAACATACAGGTGAATCTAATATAAAGCGTGTAAAATATGTAATGACGTTTCGAAAGTGCTTCTAAAAGACGTCTAATTGAATAAATAAATGTTTGAGTTTGAGTATGAGTTTGAATCTTTGCCTCTATCTAGCCTACTCTTATTATTTTAATTAAATAAGAAGAAACAGTCACAGATAGGCTATATATTAAAATAATTTACGACCTTTCACATCAATCTCTTTTAAACCTAATTAAAAGAAAGATAAGATCGGGTTTTGCCTGTTTCTATTTTTAACTACCTTCGTTCCACGGATTTTCTCATGCAATACTTTATAAGAAAGCCAATAAAATTTATTGTTGTATAATTTATTAAAATAAATATATGTATTAGGGATTGACACAAACACCGAAATGAAGAGATTACATTAATTAGAAGATAACACTCAGAGATAAAGGTTTTGAAATAGAGACTACAATTATAACAAATCCTAATAAAATTTCAAACAAACCCCTATCACACATAAACACTACCACATTGTTTATTTATATACATATGTATTAAATTTCATCTAAAGCTTTCCACCCCCAGTTTCACCCCTTTGTCCCATATAAAATATAGATGTATAGGTACTAAAACCTTCCTATTGAGTCACTATCTAGTAAAAAAATCCGTTGCGGAGTTTTAAACTTCAACTTCAAAGTTTAAATGATCTATTGTAAAGATTTAAGCATATATATATAGGGACCGAGAAAGCGACTTTGTTTTATACTATGTAGTGATGTACATTGAAACTTCAAACCTTCAAAATACCACTCCATATGCTACAGTAAAGCTATTTGAATCAACTTCAAAATAACCGAAAATTGAATAACGTCATTCACTAACCATTACCGCTAATTACATACACAATTGCAAACGTCATATCACAGTAACTGTTAAAGCCTTTCAAAATCGCATTATTATAGATTAATAATATTATAGATTATATAATTTACCCGTTTATTAACCGGGAACATCACTAATCGCCTGTAACCGGTTTAATCCGGATAATAGCGTGAGTTACAACCGGTTCGGACCGGTGAGCTTAGCGTAATTGCGGTATAATATTTAGTTTTAATGGGTTGTTCATATGGGTTTTTTCGGGATTTGTACCTCGTATAGTAAATTGGTTTTGGGTAATTCACTGGATAAGGAAAAGTTATTTATTAATTTTAGTATTAAAATAAAGAAACCATTTATTCCAACACACACAAACACACATCAATAGCATTGTAAATTATAAATACATAATCTTCTATAATATATAAATGAATCGCAAAATGTGTTGGTAAGCGCATAACTCGAGAACGGGTGGACCGATTTTGATAATTCTTTTTTTATTATATTCCTTGAAGTACCAGGATGGTTCCTATGTAGAGAAAACATAAATATGTACCACGGGCGAAGCCGGGGCGGACCGCTAGTCTTATATATAAAAATGAATCGCAAAATGTGTTGGTAAGCGCATAACTCGAGAACGGCTGAGCCGATTTCGATAATTCTTTTTTTATTATATTCCTTAAAGTACGAGGATGGTTTTTATGTAGAGAAAACGTAAATATGTACCACGGGCGAAGCCGGGGCGGACCGCTAGTCTTATATATAAAAATGAATCGCAAAATGTGTTGGTAAGCGCATAACTCGAGAACGGCTGAACCGATTTCGATAATTCTTTTTTTATTATATTCCTTGAAGTACGAGGATGGTTCTTACGTAGAGAAAACGTAAATATGTACCACGGGCGAAGCCGGGGCGGACTGCTAGTCTATAATATAAAAATGAATCGCAAAATGTGTTGGTAAGCGCATAACTCGAGAACGGGTGGACCGATTTCGATAATTCTTTTTTTATTATATTTCTTGAAGTACCAGGATAGTTCTTATGTAGAGAAAACATAAATATGTACCACGGGCGAAGCCGGGGCGGACCGCTAGTCTATAATATAAAAATGAATCGCAAAATGTGTTGGTAAGCGCATAACTCGAGAACGGCTGAACCGATTTCGATAATTCCTTTTTTATTATATTCCTTGAAGTACGAGGATGGTTCTTATGTAGAGAAAACGTAAATATGTATCACGGGCGAAGCCGGGGCGGACCGCTAGTAAGTAATAGAAACATGTTTTTGTTGTCTAGGGATATTTTGTGACCTCTCCAAGGCATTTGACTGCGTTGAACATTGTACTTTGTTACGTAAACTTAATCACTATGGAATTAAAGGAAAAGCCCAGAACCTCATAGCGTCATACCTGCATGATAGGATACAGACTGTAGTTGTTAATGGAGAGCGTTCTAGCGGTGCGTCAATTAACATTGGTGTTCCACAGGGGTCAATTTTAGGTCCCTTCTTGTTCTTGGTATATATCAATGATCTTCCCTATTATTTGCAGGATAGGTGTGAAATAGTTCTGTTTGCAGATGATACCTCATTAATTTTTAATGTGGATAGGCATGACCCAAATGTTGACGAAGTGAACAGTGCTCTTTTACACATATCTGAATGGTTTACTGCCAATAATTTATTATTAAATGCCAAAAAAACCACTTGTGTTGAATTTTTACTTCCTAATGTAAAAAAGTTGAACAGAGATATTACCTTGAACGGGGAGGTATTGCATCCTACTGAGTCTACTGTATTTCTAGGGTTAACATTGGACGAGAAACTACAGTGGGGAGCCCATGTCAACACCGCTGCAGGTAAGCTCAGTTCTGCTGCATATGCAGTCCGAAAAATAAGGTATCTCACCGATGAAGATACGGCTAGATTGGTTTATTTCAGCTACTTTCATAGCATTATGTCCTATGGAATTCTACTGTGGGGCAGGGCTGCAGATATAGAAACTATATTTATCTTACAGAAAAGAGCCATTCGCTCTATATATAATTTACGTGCTCGGGACTCACTAAGAGATCATTTTAAGAATACTGGTATCCTTACTGTACCATCACAGTATATATTTAATAATATTTTGCATGTACACAAAAGCTCTGACTTACACACAAGAGTAGGAGATAGACACGATTATGGCACAAGGAACAAGAATAGAATTGAAATGCCATTTTTCCGATTAGCTAAAGTTAAAAATTCATTTATGGGTCAAGGTATACGCTTATACAATAGAATTCCTCACAATATTAAAGAGTTTAGTAGTTCTAAATTTAAAACTTACATAAAAAATGTACTAGTTCAGAGAGCGTACTACAGTATTCAGGAATATATGGACGATAAAGACCCATGGAGGGTTGTCGCGTAAAAACCACAGGACAGTTCTTTGGCATATTATGTAGTTAGGTAGATATAAGTTATATATTATGTAAATTTATTGACATTATTTAAAAGAGCAACTATGGAGTTTCTTGCCGATTCTTCTCCATAGATACTGCTTTCCGAATCGGTGGTAAATGTTAAAAATACTATGTAATGACGATTCGAAAGTGCTACTAAATAGTAGTCTAATTGAATAAATGAATGTTTGAGTTTGAGTTTGAGTTTTGAGTTTGTTACATGTGTTTATTAGACCGAACTTTAGATAGTAGTAGCATTTATTCATATAACTATGCTTTTTATATAAGTGCTTTTGAATCCTTAAAATATTTAATTCAATTTTATAAAAAGTTGAAGTTGGAAATTATCAAAAAATGACCTTTATTAAAACCGATCGTTAATTATTTAATATTATTGTTAAACTCTAAAAAAGTTTAAGTAAAAAATCTGAATTATATATTTATATTATATACAATAAAATATAATTAAATAAGTCACAATAAAGCTAAATTAAAATGAACGTTGCCACTAAACTAGATTGCCTACACGAAAAATCCTATTTCCATTCTAATTAATAAATTTATGAGGTCCGACAAGATGGCTGCCATTAATAGTGTCGTTAATTAATGAGCCATTCAGAAGATCCTTTGAAGGCGCGTGGAAAATAGAAATTGCATGTATTTTTTTGTATTCTGTCCGAGTAATACAAAATGGTTGAGTTTTATAAGGTTTATTTTGTATTGCAACTTTAGCTTGCGATGTTTCTCAATCAAATTTCTTGTCCTTTTATTAGATACTAGCTTTCCAACCACGGCTTTGTCCGCTTTGTCTGAAACCTAATCTATACTAATATTATAAAGCTGAAGAGTTTGTTTGTTTGAACGCGCTAATCTCAGGAACTACTGTACCGATTTGAAAAATTATTTCTGTGTTAGATAGCCCATTTATCGAGAAAGGCTATATATGTATAGGTATCATTACGCTAAGATCAACAGGAGCTGAGCCACGGGGGTGAAAACGCGCGGAGCAGCTAGTAAATTATATACTAAAACCTTCCACTTGAATCACTCTATCTATTAAAAAAAAACGCATCTAAATACGTTGCATAATTTAATAAATTATTTTCCGTTAAATAATTTTCGTATGGTATGTATATGACATGCATTAGCTCGCGGTTTTACTTATAATAAGGAGCACATGCACTATAATAATTAATCACTTTATAAATTTCCATCCAGACCTTTACAGCCGTTTTGAAGTGACAATACTGTACCAACAAAATGTCATAAATTAATCGAATGACGTCATTAAAAAGCAAACACGCGCGTTAACAAGAAAACTCGGAATTATCTTGTATTTGTTTTCCCACAGGACCCAAACGGGACATTAATTAACGAACGGTTAATGGCCGTCTTGTCGGACCCCATAAATTTATTAATTGCAAGTAAATGGACTTTTTTGTTAATCCTGTGCGTAGGATTGCGAACAGTGAGATGTTATTTAATTTCTCACTCAATTTAACATTTAAAAAATGTGTGCGTGTAGGTACTTAGTGTACACACGTAAGAAGTGAAACTTCTTTATCCTTAGTTTTCAAAAAATAATTTACTTAATGCAACTTTACAGAAATACGTCGAATCACGCGTGGTAGGGATAAGAAAAAGATGGCGCGTAACGGAAAAATGTCACGCGTAACGAAAAAAAAATGTTACTTACACTAATTTTTTTTCCAACCCCGATAAAGAAGTTTCACTTCAACAATACAATTTTCTTAATGTAAATTTTACTTCAACTATCAGTATAGGTATATTTGGTATGCATATGAGTCGTAATAAAAGTCAAATTTTAAGTCAAAGTTATAGACAAGATATTATGTAAGTACGTATATATCGCTCAATACCTGTTTTTAAAACATAAAAATGCATTCATAACAATTTTCGAACTATTTTATGACCCTTAATTATCTTCTTCTTAATTATTTTACCAACGATATAATGGCATATTTTTTGAAAAAGCATGGCAACTGCTTTACCGTTTTTATCACAGAATAATCAAAATTACTCATATTTTAATAATATTCAATACATCACACCATTACTAGCTACTAGGGATGTAACGATACATGATTTTGCCGATACGATACCGATATTTGTAGTAATGTATCGGCGATACCGATACCGATACCGATATCGATGGCTTGGTAGAAAAATAAATAGTGAATTATGCATAAAAAGTTACCAACATTTAACAGAGACAACTGTTAATCGTATTCTTTTAAATAAAAATGCCAAATCAAAAAACAACAAAACCATTTATTTTAGTAGGTATTATTACTTTACGAAGTCAGTTAAACTTTAAGTAATACACATACAATCAGTACCTAATAAAAGTTTACTATTATTGGTAGAGTTTTTTCAGAAAACAAAGTGCGCACGCGCGGGCGGCCTCCCGCATCGTTCATTGGGCGCGGATTTTTGAATTATTTGATATCAAAAAAATTGGTTGTTTGTAAAGTAGGTTTACGATCGAGATGTTTACGTGATAACATAATGCAGTGGCAGCGCTCGAGATGAAACGGGAGATCGGTCCGTCTCTCTCTCGTTATACCTGCGATCGCGCTCGTGAGGTTTTGGTGTGACACAAGTTTATGAACATGTCACCCGACTAAAACGATTTTAAAAACGTTATCACGTTAAAAATTAAAAAAATTCAAAATTATTGCACGCCTCATAAGCGAAGCGTTGAGGTGGGTACTACTGTCAC
>CAJQZN010039839.1:0-18493 GCA_907164685.1 Colias eurytheme
ATATTATAAACCAAAGTTTATGTCTGATGTTGAACCCACAGGGTTGATGAGAATATGGAATAAATAATCGTATTTAATAATGTCTTTTATTTCTTATAAATATCCCAAAACAAAGAACTATGAAAGGTGTATAAGAAAAGTCACTTTTTGAACTACTACCGATTCAGAATGGCACCGAAACGAATCGGACAGCAAGCTGATCGATATAGATATAGTTTATGCATACATCACAAATTAACTGAATTTAAATTAATTTGTTGCCTACTACTGTCTAATGTCCTGTTATATTTTGTTGCTTATAATATACATTATGTATTTTATCTACATATTGATTGTTTAATATGTTTTCAGTTAAAATCGGTTCAGTAGGCACTTAGTTACACTACAAGGTTTTAATACATACCCATAAAAGCTTTTCAATTAAACAAAAATAAGTACACTCATTGTCATTAGTAATTATCGATACAGCTAGAAAACATACCACAGAATATTATAAAACTATACTAATACCAAGGTACTAATTAGTTAGGTTAGTTATTTTTACCTTACTACCAAGGTTAGATATTATGGTCCATAAAGTTAGATATGGATTGTGCAAGCAACATAAAAAATGTTAACCGCTTGCGATTGCGATGTGACGCACGGTAAGCGGTGTGCGGCGACAACGCAACGTAGACGAGCTATGAATGAAATTTATATAACATGCGCACTGCGTCGTTCAATACGCAGCAACGACGGGCAGCATGCGTGCGGTCAAAACAAATAACTTTGTTTTTGTCACTTGTTTAGCTTGTAAAAATAATAGATTCAGAACAATTTATTAGAGAAATATTGAGTAGTGAAGCAAAATGCATGATAAACATCCGAATCGTAAATATAAGAATGTTAAAAAAAATCTGAGATGAAAAATTTGTGATAAATTAACAATTTCCTATTAGTTCTGGTAGGTTGGCATGCTTTTACCACAGAAAATCGTGTCTCCAGACTCCAGTCACAGGCCACAGCGGGCCCTCTTCACCAGAATCTAGTACGGAGTTTCTTGCCGCTTTTTCTCTATAGATAGCTTTTCGAATCGATGGTAGAAATCTTATTGAATAAATAAATGGTCGAGTTGGTTTGAATTTCGCCTGCGCAATTAAATAAATTTCCATCGTGATAAAAAGTAGTCTATCCATTGAGTCTATCTCACTTCTTAAATACAATTTAGCATTAGGAAACTGTGGAAAAAGAGCTTCGAAAACTATTTTTTCATGAATATTACATATTTTTAATTCGTATTATTAATTACTAAGTATAAGGTTATCTATTACTAATATTATAAAGCTGAAGAGTTTGTTTGTTTGTTTGAACGCGCTAATCTCAGGAACTACTGGTCCGATTTGAACAATTCTTTCGTTGTAAGATAGCCCATTTATCGAGGAAGGCTACAGGCTATATCATCACGCTAAGACCAACAGGAGCGGAGCAATGCGGGTGAAACCGCGGGGAACAGCTAGTCAGATATAAAATTTGAGTAAAGGAAAGAGATTGTGCGTTATTTGGTTAGACACAAAGATGGCTAACAATTACTTAATTGCTTCTTATAATAAGCATGAACTTGTACAATCAACTTTCCAATTATTATCTACCTATCTAATGGATCATGTATTTATTTTGGTTCCCTGGAAAAATAGCCGTCGATGACGCCGCCATTTCAATTGTTGAGTTTCAGTGTTTTTGATGTAATAAAGTTGTAACTGTACAACTTGTAGTAACTCATATTTTGTTTTATGTAATAAAGTTGTACTCATATTTTCTGTTGTTTTATTTATTCCCTTTCTACAACTACAAACAAAAATGATAAGAAAATATAGGTTAGGTATAAGTTAAGCAGGTGTGCGACGATATATTATCGTCGCACACCTGCTTAATATTGTGCTCATTCACGATATTTTATAATATCCTGTGTTTGATGTTTCATGTTTTCGAAAACCATTGAACGGATTTTGATCACACTTGGGCCTATCTAGTAGGCAAGTATTATTTATTATATTTTGGAATAACCTAAATGTGACATATATAATAAAATAGTAGTAGGAAGGTCAAAACTGTGCATTGAATATTTTTTAAAGAATATGTACTTAGGACGAGATTATAATCGATATGGAAGCCAAAAATATGTATAGTTTTTAGAATTTTTGTCCGTTTGTCTGTATGTAATGTCTGGGGAAACTCAAAAAGTGCATGGATTTACTTCAAATTTGGTACAGAGATAGCTTGAGACCTGAGGAAGGACATAGGATAGACTTTATCCCGGAAATCCCACGGGAACGGGAACTATGCAGGTTTTTATTTGAATACGCGGGCGAAGCCACTGGAGGAAAGCTTGGAATCTTGAAATAAAGTATTTTTTATTATTAAAAAAAATATTTATTAATAATCTTAGTTACATAATTAGTCTTCATAAATATTATACTATTTATTTATTTACAACAACTGAGTATCAAAAATAAATTACACATAATTTTATTTATCTATCGTAACATTATTGACAGAATAGCAATAAAAATGGCGGCAAAACTCCATTTTTCCCGCGTAAAGCCGTTTGACGTTTCATTTAGTCGTTCAAAAATATGCGCTTTTGTTAAATTTATTGCTTGTTCTTGTTGTGGTTCCTCTAATATTGGAGTTATATCTGTCTCTTCGAATGTTGATGGTAATGTTCTTCCAACTGAAAAAAAAACAAAGATTATTGTAAAAATGTAATAAAATATACAATTAACTGAAAGGAGATTGCCCAAGTGACTATGGCACTTGGTATCGCAATCAAACTTATTGTGTCAAGATGAAATATAGCTCAATTTAAAGCTTGATGTTAGTACTTTTAGATATGGTTAAAGTTTTTATGTAAATAAGCCCCAATTCGCGACAATAAAAATAAAATAAAAGTTTTATTCAACACTTCAAAAAAATACTTTATCGAGTTTAAATTCACGATGAACGTTAAGTTTTACATTTATTACATAGGTAATATTTTAATTTACAAGACAAATGTGAAAAGTAAATCGTAATAAACATTATTTTAAAATAAATAACGTCGAACAAAGCGTCGAACACATTCATTTCAAATAGAAACACAATAACGCTTGCAAGAGAGATAGAATATATGTCTCAAAACAAAAACTTTTAATATTATTTCTATTTAATCGATATAATTTATTAATAGTGATACATATGATCATTATAAATACAAATAGGAATTAACACCCGTGGTCATTCTCCTTTGTTGGACTAAAGTTATCGTTATTTTTTGAAATAATTTAGTGTAAATTTTATATAGTATCGTATCTAGTTATAAATATGTAATATTTTTTCTGAAGGGAATTTCACTTAAAAAATAAGTAAGTATGTTTGTTAGAATATTAAAAATACATACATCCAGGTTCAGTAGCGAAATGTAATACAGCTGATGGTTTGCTCCAACCGAATCTGTAAATTAAATATTATTAATAAATATAATATGTAACTACATATTGCACGCCTCATAAGCGAAGCGTTGAGGTGGGTACTACTGTCACTTCGCGCAAAACATCTGATTTTTCAAACTTAAAATGTCTTTATGTATCATACATTGCACTTGTAAGATAATACATACACACACATATTAAGAAAAAACACTATTTTTAACATTCATGATATTTTTGATGTCATTTTTGTTATTTAAACTAGTTAAAAAACAGTTTAAAAAAGTTCTGTCTTGGACGTCCGTGTGTCTGTATGTGCGGAGGATTTTCTTGTTAACACGATAGCGACCGAAATACTTTACTAATCGAGTCTTTTTTTTTCTCTTACGCTTGAGTACATATGCTCAGGAATAGAACCCTTTCATTTTTCAGGGTCTGATTCGATGTGGTTTAATTGTTATTAAATAAACAAAAATAATAATTAATAAATATTTATTTAAAAAAAATTATGAGGCGTGCACTTTTGGATTTTCCAAATTTTTAATATTATTATAGCTTTTTTATGCTAGAAAATTACAGGGAATATAAAAAAAGCTCCATAGTCAACATTTTAAAGCAGGTTTATTTTAAAACTAGCTGTGCTCTGCGGTTTTACTTGCATTGCTCCGCTCCTGTTAGTCTTAGCGTGATGATATAGCCTTCCTCGATAAATGGGCTATCTACTAGCGAAAGAATTTTTCTAATCGGACCAGTAGTTCCTGAGATTAGCGCGCTCAAACAAACTCTTCAGCTTTATCTTAATATATACACGGTGACTGGAAATTCGACGTGATCCTTCAAAGGGGTTATACTAGAGGTCATTTGCAACAAATTAAGTCCTGTTAACCAGGGGTCAAAAATTGATGGTTATTGAGCTATGACTGATAAAATTTTCTGCCTTTTTACTAAAAACAATTAATTATGAAAAAACTACTACACTGTTAACATTCAATTGATATTTTTTTGAAAACCGAAGAATGAGCGATCACTGTAAAAAAAAAGCTTGCCCAAAACTTGCATCACCTCAAAAAGAAAAGGGTGATAGCTCAATAACCATCCATTTTTGCCCTGGTTAACTGGACTTAATTTGTTGCAAATGACCTCTAGTATAACCCCTTTGAAGGATCACGTCGAATTTCCAGTCACCCTGTATAAATCTCGTGTCACAATGTTTGTCCTCAATGGACCCCTAAACCACTTAACCGATTATAATAAAATTCGCACACCATGTGCAGTTCGATCCAACTTAAGAGATAGGATAGTTTAAACATGTAGGTACCACGGGCGAAGCCGGGGCGGACCACTAGTAATATTAGTATAAATTAAATAAAAATAGAATCATGGAAACTTTTCTTCGTTTTTCAGAATTCAGGTTTATGTCAATATTTGACCACTTTTTCCCAATAAAATCTTAACTTCGTTTTAACCTTTTACATATTTTAGTTTATTACCTGTTTCTAGACGTAACTATCGCTTCATAAACAGTAGATGGAGTTAAACCTCGCACCGTGTATGTAGCGCTGTGGATTGGACCTGGAAATAATTGTTTTTTTAGTAATAAATAGAGAAAAATATCGGTTTTTAGTACATTTTTTACAAGAGAAAATTTTCAATAAAATTATATTAAAAACTAGCGGTCCGCCCCGGCTTCGCCCGTGGTACATGTTTACGTTTTCTCTACATAAGAACCATCCTTGTACTTCAAGGAATATAATAAAAAAAGAATTATCGAAATCGGTTCAGCCGTTCTCGAGTTATGCGCTTACCAACACATTTTGCGATTCATTTTTATATATAAGATACATAATAAATAGATATTTAAAACATCGTAACTTTTATAAAATGGCGGGCGCGCTTCCGGCGTGCATCGGGTGCGCTATTGGCATTTTGTATGAAATAATTTTGGAAAGGCGGCGCGACCTTGGCACAACCGTGGCGTGCCGTCTCGACGCCTGTCCAAAATTCTTTCATACAAAATGTATAAGAAGCACGTGGTGCAAAACAGATTCAAGAGGTGCCGCTTATGGCACGCTCGCGCCCGCGCCGCTCGTGTTTGACCCGCTCCTTAGGCGATGATTTTGATATGAACAACAAACAAAACAAAAATTCTTTATTGTGCACCACAGAAAATCTTTGAAACTTGGCAAAGAAGTTTCACTTCTGACACGTGTGCTCAGATCTTTTTTACATAAAAAAATCTTACCATCACTAGAATCGCCAGGAACAACGATTTTACTCCACAAATTAGTTGGCTGTTCTGTTGTAAAAGCGTCCGGTTCGATTGTTGTTAATCTACCGTAGTATGGACGGAGCCAGAGGTTGTATTCTATAAGAAATATTTAATAATTATATTGCATAGAAAGGAAATAAAAATTGCAAAAAGATAGTTAATAAAATCAACGAAACAAAAGAAATTGTGGTCTTTGGAAAAATGATAAAAATTATTTTTATGAAGAATAGGAAAAATTCGATCACTCAGCGGGACTCGAACCCGCATCCTTTCGCGCCATTCCGGGGCGGATGCCCATGAAAGAATACAATAAACACAAACACAAACATGAAATAATAGAATATATTCGATTGCTCTGGCGGGTCACGGAGTGGCTGAGTTGGTCGAATTTTTTCTATTCTCTATAAATTTATATTTATAAAGCATTTGAATGCCATAAAACAAACAATATCAATTTCAAAAATTATGATTAAAAAAAACATATTGATATGTAGAAAAAGATCATAAAAAATTTTAGAAATGAAGATGATAAATTTAAAGAGCATTACAAATATAAAAAAAAATCAGGAAGACTATAAAATATTTTGTATGTAACTGGAAGCATAAAAAACAGTAGTTTCGAAACAACAAATTTTTAGAACAAAAATATTTCATGAACTTTTTACAAAAACTACAATTTAACCAGAGATTCGATTTCAACACTCGTTATTATTACAAAAATAGCCATAGAACAAATTACAAAAAGCTCTTTTTTATCAAATACAATAAAATCGTGAGGATTATTACAAAAAACAATAAATAATTAAAAATACTTACCAATAATAGAGGAATAAGAATCAACTTCCCAAAATAAAGTATATGAGACTGGTGTTGCCTTATTCAACGCTGGCTCTACTTTAAATGATGCGATGTTCGGTACACCTGAATATTTAAAAAATATTTTATTTATATTACTTATAACAAGCAAAAAATAAAATAAGGAAAGAACAATATATAACTTTTACATAATATCAGATGAAAATAAATAAGATATTTTTGAAGTGAAACTTCTTTATCGGGGTTGGAAAAAAATTTAGTGTAACATTTTTTCGTTACGCGTGACATTTTTCCGTTACGCGCCATCTTTTTCTTATCCCTACCACGTATTCGACGTATTCTGATTCGACGTATTTCTGTAAAGTTGCATATAGTAAATTATTTTTTAAAAAATAAGGTCATAAAGAAGTTTCACTTCTTACGTGTGTACACGCACACATTTTTCTTTTTTTATATTTACGAAGAATAAAAAGATACTAGTTACGGGTCCGCCTAAAGCAAAGGGGGCGCAAAGTAAGGACTTAGAAAATTTTTGATCCAAAGTGAATTTTTTTTTTGCGCGTCGATTCTAAGTCTATTTCTGTGTAGTTTTTTTTTAACAAACCTAACCTAACCTAATGAAAACCATCAATCTTTGAGGGCGAATATCTCGGTCATTTTTGATTTTAGAGAAAAGTTGTTCCTATAAAACATGCTTAAATTAGCGTAATCTTTACGATAAAACAATAATAAATAGGTGTTATAATGACACCAACTCCATCAAAAATTTTCTAAGTCCTGTGCCCTCTTTGCTTTAGTCCAACCATTTAATTTAATGTTCATTATGAGTACAAGTAACGTATTAAATTATTTTAGGATATAAATTTTAAGTTGCCTTCCTGCCTTGCAAATCTAAATAAAATAATTACCAAGTAAATACGAAGAAAATATACATATACAGAATAAATCTCATCAAATACTGACCAGTAAGTTTAAACGCAACGTCAGCCATCCCAAGACTATTTTCCGCTCGGAATGTATAATTTCCGAGATCGGATTTCCGAACTGTGCGGAAAATTAGTTGGTGTATATTATCTTGTACCATTGTAACCACTCTGAAAGGAAATTTAATATTTATAGGTTTTTAAAACAAATCATAGACTTAAATAGTATGTAAAAACATTATTATCATATTATCACTACATAGTATAAAACAAAGTCACTTTCTCTGTCCCTATGTCCCTTTGTATGCTTAAATCTTTAAAACTAAGCAACGGATTTTGATCCGGTTTTTTTTATGGATAGAGTGATTCAAGAGGAAGGTTTTAGTATATAATTTATTAGGGTTTAGACAAAGCGGGCGAAGCCGCGGGCGGTAAGTTAGTTACAATATATAACGTGAAAATAATTGTAATAATATGATAATAATGTTTTATCTTAACCATTCGTATGTACATTCAAAACAACAAAATATATTATCATTCAGGAAAAACAAAATAATTTTTAATATCCGTCCAGTAATTTCAAGTCATATAACTAGAATATATCATAACATACAAGTAGTAAGTGAAGTCCCGTGTCCCCGTAGTGGGGTAAGGGGCAGATGCATTATTCATACATCTGTTTCACTGATCGATTTTCTTTAGGGACAAGTAGGTGATCAGCCTTCTGTGTCCTGCCAGACCGAGACATTTTTTTTTTTTTTTCGTCTCCACCGGGAATCGAACCCAGGACCCCTCGGTTCTTCGCTCACGCGTCAACCACTGTACCGAGGAGGCGGTCAAATTTCTTTATTTCATTCTATATAATATGCTATTACATATTAACATCGAAAATATTTTTTATTGTAAAAACTAGCTTTTCACCCGCGGCTTCGCACAGTCAACGAAAAACTTGCATAGTTTCCTTTACCGTCTAATTTTCGGGATAAAAACTATCCCATGCGTTAATCCAAGTTACCCTCTATATGTGTCCTAAATTTCATTGTAGTCGATTCAGTAGTATTTGCGTGAAAGAGTAACATACATACACATACATCCATCCTCACAAACTTTCGCATTTATAATATTAGTAGGATATACATCACTACATAATATGTAGTATAAAACAAAGTCGCTTTCTCTGTCCCTATGTCCCTTTGTATGCTTAAATCTTTAAAACTACGCAACGGATTTTGATGCGGTTTTTTTTAATAGATAGAGTGATTCAAGAGGAAGGTTTTAGTATATAATTTATTAGGTTTTAGACAAAGTGGGCGAAGCCGCGGGCGGTAAGCTAGTTATACACAAAACTCACCGATCATCCAATTTAACAGGTTTCCCATCTCTAAACCAAGCGGTTCTAGCGGGCGGTATAGCGAACTCTAATTTCGCGGACAAAACCGCGCGCAAACCCACTGCCGTGTGAACGAAACTACGATCTGTTGTTACTACTGGTGCGTCTGTTTGATGAATGAATGAATGAATGAAAAATTCTTTATTGCACATTAAATACAGGATTAGAAACTAAGAGCTATACAAGTAGTAACATGTACAAAGGACGGTCTTATCGCTGTAACCGATTTCTGCCAGACAACCCGAAAATTTGAGAGGATTACATAATATATGGTTTGATTAAAAGAATGTTTAATTTGTATATTCGTGTTGTAACATTTTCTATAAGATTAATATATATATATATATAAATAACATACTGGATGTAGTTAATAAAAAAAAAAGTTAGAACTTACACATGTCAATCGAAGCAGTAATTTTTGTATTTACGAAGCGTACAAACTATACAGAAACTAAACATTTTATCAAAATCACTCAAACTACAAATAAATAACTTTATTGTGTATATTAAATACTTTGACTTATATATTTTTCCGTAGATTAAGTACCTAAATTGCACATACTTTTTCCTATTTTTATACCAATTTAAAAACCAACAAATACATACCATGAATAACAACATTTATCGACGCTTTCACGGGATCACCGACTCCATTATTCACAGTACACTCATATACACCAGCCAACGATCTGTGCTCAGCGCGGAATCGAATCCGCGACCTGTGGTCCAGTAGTGCCATGGGTGCTCCCTTAAAAACATATATGTACATAATGTATTTTTAGGGATTGTAAATCAACCTTGAAAGTTTTATTCCTTACAAAATCCATACTAATATTATAAATGCGAAAGTAACTCTGTCTGTCTGTCTGTCTGTTACTCAATCACACCTTAACTACTGAACCAATTTGCATGAAATTTGGTATAGAGATATTTTGATACCCGAGAAAGGAAGGCTACTTTTTACCCCGGGAAATAGGATAGGGTTTATCCCGGAAATCCCACGGGAACGGGAACTATGCGGGTTTTTTTTTGACTGCGCGGGCGATGCCGCGGGTGGAAAGCTAGTGATTTTATATATCTACCTTTAACACGTAAAATAATAATTGACTCAAAATAATAATGAACACAACCAAAAACGACCGTTACGTCCGAGAGCTAAACACAAAGTCTGTCAAATCCGCTGTTGAACTCATTTTTATAACCTCCCACCCGGTTCGGCTTCCAAAGAGGGGATTTGTTTATAAGAGTATATTAAAATCTGATTCATATTTATATAAAAACCTATATAAATAGCGTGAGAATATACCAATTTTGTGATGATCCGTACATGTAATTTTGTTATGCTTTCATTAATTCGCAAAACAAAATGTATCTATACATATGAATAAGACATTTTTTGCTATTTTTATCTTATTTCATTTTTTTATTTTTATCCGACTTCAAAAAAATGAGGTGGTTATCAATTCGGCCGGTATATATTTTTAGTTCGTCAATTCGTTAGATGATTTCATTAAAACGCAATATAAATTAGGATTTATTTTCAAATTAAACCAACCAACTACACAAAACACTTTACAACCACACATTTCTATCCCTCTATACTTCGGTCTGTAGCTGTACTTCAAACAATGGGGGCCACTGAAAATCAGTGCTGTGCTGTTGAAGGCACAGCTTAATACTGAGTTGGTCCCCTTTTTGCTAAAGGTCTGCCACACTTTTGTCTTTTTTCTGTGTTTTTTGTATTCCTTATTCTTGTTATTATATCTGTTGTTGGCTTTTGGCGAAATAAATTATTCTTATTCTTATTTCTTCATAAATGCTATAGTACATAGTATTTTCTAGTGTTTGATTTAATTTATAAATGCAATAATACATACATTCTTACTCCAATCGACGACTGGTTGCGGAGTCCCAGTAGTCTCACAGCCGATATCAACATAGTCACCCTTGCGGATTTCGACGAAACCATCGTCGGGTATTGTTTTTACTGTTGGTGCGTCTGAATAACATTTTTTTTGTTGTTTAATAGGTATGTATTATATTTATCAAAAGCAGTAATTTGTTAAAAAAAACGCAAACTCGCAATGGCTAAGCAATTGCCTATTATTTACAATTTTTCAGAGAATAGAAAAAAAATCAATCACGAGGCGGGATTTCACCATAAAAATGGTCACGATATTTTTTATTGAAAACTATTTAAATTACTTACATTGAACTTCTATTGTGTGTGTTTGTCTGATTGGACCCCACGGCTCTGGTCGGATAACCTAAAAACAAATGAATACTTAAATCAAAATAAAGTACCTATTCTTAAGCATAAATGGCTCAACAAAAAGTAAGTTTTATTTACTCTAAATAACTGCAAAAATAAATATTAAGAGAAGAGGAAGACTATATTAGTTACGTATAAACTATCTCTGGAATTACTACATCGTTTTTGATAATATTTAACCAGTACAAATGTATCTAATTAAAAAAGAAAATGTTTTTTAACTTCATATGCGCACACGCATCGAATTATGCATGCACGCTTAGGAAACAAATAATTGTCTTAATAAAAGGAAGTCTAATTAAGCTCCGAGCTTAATTACAACTTAGCGAAATGCCAGACATCGTTCGGTTACTAATTTTATACTTAGCAACTTGCTACTTAGTACTTACTCGTACCACGCGAGTAATAAAATTTTAAATTGTATAGGAAGTAGACAGTAGTAAATAATTTAGAATATGTAAGTAATATTTGATTGGTTTCAGGTTTCAAGTATATTCTGTGATAGAGGCCTAAATTATTGGTTGGGCCTAAATGATCGGCCGTCATTGTTGATGTTTATCTATACATATGTATAATAAATCTGTAGAAGGGTCAATTCTGTACATTGAAAATATTGAAAAAATAAATAGCAGGGGGTGTTACTGGATCGATACCAAACCCAAATATGTGATTAAAAAAATTTTTGTCTGTCTGTCTATCTGTCTGTCTGTCTGTCTGTATGTGAAGACATCACGTGAAAACTAACGGTTCGATTTCGATGAAACTTGGTATAATTATACCTTATTATCCTGGGCGTAAAATAGGATACTTTTTATCCTGAAAAAATACGAAGAAAAAAAATAATCTTAATTTTGCAGTTTTATCCATAGACGTTGTTCTGTAGAACAGCGAACACACGTTGGGTATTATTATAGGCCTAGCCGTATTTGAGTCCAATAGATATTTTTAAGATGTTATTGTCAGAGTTACTCAAAAATGAGAAATAAACCATCCACGCGAAGACCGACATCCGCGCGGACGGAGTCGCGGGCGGAAGCTAGTTCATAATAATCGCCGTAGTGGCGGCAAATATCGACCATCATTTGTTGGGCCAACGCTGCCCATCATGAAGAGACATCAGACAATAACATACAATTTTTTACGCAATATCTCGATCTATTTTTATACTGTTTCCCAAAATTAAACACTTGAAGTCATCACAAAGGAGTTAACAAATTGATTAATTGTGTAATCGGCTCTTAGAACTATCAGCGAATTTATACGACTAGTGATGTGAATGTATCGATATCGATAAAATATGTTTTTTTTTTACTTCTAGGTAGATAGATCAAGTAAGTGAATTGTATTGGTAATATTATTTAAATGTAATGTTATTATTTCATTCTATTCATCAAATTAATTTTAAGAGAAGTTCATTTTAATTCTGATAATAGAAAAATGCTTAAATTTCTTATTATTGCTTTGGTTTAGTATTTTATTTAAAAGTATTGGTTACTTAATTAAATTGTTACTGTTACATAAATCACAAAATAGTGGCTCCAAATATGAAGAAACGAGATTACAGATAATTGCTATTGTAGCTAGTTATCTGTGTTAAGTGGTAACAATTTTAATTCAATTTAATAAAATACTTTGGTTTGAATTCCATCAATATCTTATAGTTACATTTATGCTTCTCTGAATGCCACGTGGACCGTTATATTTCTTATAAATGATTACACATATGTTCGATATAATTCAGTGTTTATCGATAAATCCCAGCAGCAAGCACACCACTATCAACAAATTGCTCTTAGTTAAGATCGAAGGGCGGTACGAGCTCAAATTAATTGCTTGGTGTTTCGCAACTGAAATTGTTACTATTTCGGTGTTTTTTATTAAATGATATAGCCTGGTTTCTCACAATGATTAGATAAAACTTGTTTAAACTAGGTTGGACTAAGAATGACCGACAAATATAAATTAGACTATACCGTCTATACCTATTTATGTGTTTGTGTTCAACCATACATAATATGTATATCACAATTCACACATACATCTTATTACCTATGCCTTATAAATAATAAACAGCTTAATTAGGTAAACTGTATAGGGCTTTGTTGCATAAATCGTATTTTTCAAATTACGTTTGATACTTAATTGAAACAAAGGTCATTGACGTTCCTATTCTGAATTGAATCGCGTTGTTATATTTATATTTTTTTAATTTTCATAACCTCCTAACTATCTTCAGACACAAAAATCATATCATAAAATCGCCATTGAAGAGAAAAGACAAGCATACAAACAAACTCACTTTCCAATTCGTAATATGAATTAAGATTAGTATTAATTTAGGGATGTAACGATACCGATACCGATATATCGGTTGATATTATAATCGCCGATTATAAAACAACCGATATCGAAATTAAACAATTCAAAAAGCGCGCGGACTCTTTGTTTTTTGAACAAATATCTACCAATAGTAAGGGATATAAGTAGGGATTTGGCATTTTTATTTAAATAAAATTATATTTACAGTCGAGTCCCTGTTGGTGTAGGTAACTCTTATATGCATAATAATTGCATAATTTATTATTTATTTATATACCAAGCCGATACCGATATCGATGATATCGGTATCGGTATCGCCGATTATTTAATATAAATATCGGCGGTGTATCGGCAAAATCATGTATCGTTACATCACTAATTAATATTAATTAGGATAATATTAATTAGTATTAGTATTTTAGTAAGGATTAGTATTAGTATAATATTTGAACTTACCTCACAAGTATAATCAGCGCTATCTTTAGCGTTCAACTCATCGATTTGCAGACTGAAGTTAGCATGCATTCTCGTCCTAGGAGGTAAGAGGTGGTGTGGTATGTCACTGTCACCTAGCAGGGATTTGTCTTTGTACCAACGGATACGGAGTTTCGCTTCTGTAAAGAAATTTTGGGTAACATTATAAAACGGGAATTGTATAACTATGTTAAAGCGTGGTTGTATTACGTAATTAAATACTGATATAATACTTTTTAGACATCTTGACTCGACCAAAGTCGGTACAAGAAAATGACTCGCAACTGCAAACGACCGTTATTTATAGGACGATCAAAACAACTATTCGAGTGGCGTGACTGTGTGAGTCAGCGCAGGTGTTATTTGTGTTGTTGTGATCGTTATTTTGAATATAACTTGTAATATTATTATTATTTGATAATTAAATGATTATTAATACTTTTATCCATTTGATTATTATTAAAATAATTAATTAAGTTCATCAATTGATTTACTTTTAAAATATAATTTTATCTTTAAATTAAACGCGCTAACAACTATGTCGCAGGGAAAAAAAAAATTGGGGTTTTTTTTCAGATTCCTAAATCCTAAGTGATTTCATCAAATCACGGGGAATGTTGAAACAACAATACCATGTAAACATTGCCCTAAACAAATCTAGTTATTGCAGATTTATCAAATAATAAAGAGCGTGTGTGCGCGGCGAGCACACGTGTCAGAAGTGAAACTTCTTTGGCAAGATTCAAAAATACCAAAATCGTCGTCTTACTCAATGACGTGACAGTATTTCCATGACGCGACCATCAAATTTTACTCTCAACGCGCCTAAAGAAGTTTCACTTCAAAAAAATCCTCATATTAAGTATACCAATCAAGTCTCTACATAATATAAATAAAAGTCCTCCGCCACGTATGTCTGTATGTTTGTTCGCGATGAACTCAAAAACTACTGCACCAATTTTCATTTTATTCTAGCTTTTAGCTAGCTTTACATTCTTTCGTGATTATTAAATACGTCGCTAAGAAATATAGGTACGTTTATCATAATATTATGTATTTTAATAAAAATAAATTTAAATATCCTTCAAGTGTTTTATTTGTACCAATTCCTTTTCTCGTAAATTCTTCCACACCAAGACTATACAATTAAATAGTTGAATATAGGAAGAGGACTATAAATTCGTTGTCGACCCTTCACAATTGGGATACAAAGATCAAATCTGTCCTTCCTGTAGTGTTGAATCGTTTGATCTATAGTGTCAAAGATTATACGCAGATGTGTTTTTACCCGACTGCCAAAGAAGGAGGGTAATGTTTTTCGAGTGTATGTAAGTATGTATGTATGTCTTTTCCTTTGTGACCACCTGTAGCCTAAACGGCTTGATGGGTTTTGATGTATGAGGTATCGTTAGATTTGTCTTGATTACGGGAGTGTCATAGGATACATTTTATCCTAAAAGTCCCACGGGATAAAGACATAATAATATTTTTTCTAAATTTCCCTTTAAAAAAATATGTATGCGGTATCATTAGATTCATTTCAATCACGGAGTAATTAATATAGCTCTTTTTTTAGTGTGCAGTCGGGTATTTTGTTTTTTTAATAATAATTAACTTGTTAGGTATTAGTAGAAGACATCTAGAACAGATATTCGTTTTAAAAAGTTTAGTTAATTATTGATAAGACTTTTTCACAATTGGGATACAAAGATCAAATCTGTCCTTCCTGTAGTGTTGAATCGTTTGATCTATGGTGTCAAAGATTATACGCAGATGTGACGTTTTTAGGTTTAAGTAGAATAAGACATCTGTAAGTAGTAAGTAAATAACAGATATTCGTTTTAAAAAGTATAGTTAATTATTGATAAGATTTTTTTGGTATTTAAATTTAGATCATCACTAGGTAAATTCAAAGAATGAAAAGATCAAATCTATCCTTCGTACACTGTGATATGTGATACATTATATAGACAAAGATAGAAATAGATTTTATTTTTGTTTCGAAAAAAATGATTTATTTTAAAGGTGTAGTAAGATATTACTTAGAAAAGTAATTTAAATTAAGATCAACAAATTCAACAATAAAGGCTTTTTTATATAGATATTGAGGGGATTTTGGCTTATGGTAGTAAATTGAGCTAAAATAACCTATTTCAAACATCTAGATATGGAAAAATAACGTCTTGGGTTTCTTAATGGTTTTGACTTTTGAATGATGCGTATTTCTTCCATGCTTATATTGTTGCTTGCTGTAAATCTTTTTTATACGTATTTTAAAACACAGATGTCGACGTATCCATAAAATCTATAATATAGTGCATTTCATACATTCCACATTATAATAGAGTTTTTACAAGAACCTTGTAATAAATTATCACTGGAGCGTGTTCCACACAAAAATGTTGAGCCATTGTGCACTCTTTTGTCTGTATGTTACAAGCGTATCTGATTAGTAGCGAATTACACATTTAAAAGTTATTTTTATTACATTTATTTTAACTACAAAAGCATGGATTTAGTGTAACAAACGTTTTTATAACTAAGGACTGGTAATATTATTTTCCTATTGAATAATACTAATCTATGATACTGTTGAATGTTTTGTTTGTGTGGTTGAACGTAGTGGAAAAAATTCTTTCATCTTATCTATTATGATGAAACTGCATACTTAGTATAAAACAAATTCGCTGTTGCTGTCTGCCTGACTCTATTTATCGAATTTTGAAGCAGTTTTATGAAGTGAAGTTCAATAAGGCGCGTTGAGTGAAAATTTTAATGTCGCGTCATGGAGTAAGGCGACGATTTTGGCATCTTTATATTGTGTCGTGACTCGTGGACCGATCGGGCCGTTCGGGGCTCAATGGGTTAATACTTATTAGTGATTCAGGAGTAAGGTTTTAGTATTTTTTTACAAAGCAGTCGAAGTTGAAACTAGTAATGCCATTAATAAATTCTTAGCTAGTTTATTCCGGTATTTGCTGATTCAAAAGCGCTTCTATATAAAGTAAGATGATGAAATAAATGTTTCAATTTAATATTGTTTATAGAACATTTGAGAAGGAAGGTGGCTTCTTGTTCTTGATCCAACACGCAAGTACAACCGCAAAACAATATTAAATTTTATTTTAAATCAAGGTTTATCTTAATCGTTTTCAATTTCAATAAAATGTGTTCAGCCTTTTATAACAAATCCCGTACAATATAAAATTATTATGGCGCCAAATTGAGTAAGTTTATACTAGGTTGATCCAAAAGTAATGATAATTGGGTATTTCCTGTGCACATAAAAATACAAAATAAATATATTTTTCTTGCTCATGTACTCACTAAGTTATCACAAAAAAATCATATCAACAGGCCACGTTTCCAACTATTTACATTAATTTGAAAGTGAACCGTGGGTGCCAGAATGTTTCCCGACGAAAAGAAGAAACAACGATTCGACATTTAGAGGGTGAATTTCCAAATTTTTTATGAGACCAGGATAATTTTTTGTCACGATTTGTGATTATGGGCGTTACCCGGGTTCACCATGTTTATGCTGAAACCAAGAAACAATCAATGGCCTGGATGCAAGCTTCCAAAGTGACGATGAAGAAATTCAAAGTGAAAATTAGTGGGATAGATTAAAGCGGTAGTTTTTTGGGACGCTGAAGGAATAATTGTGGTGGGATATTTTAAGAAGGTAGCCACTATATTGGGCTCTTACTACACATACCAAATTAAAAGATTGCGGTAGGTTAGTAAGGAAAAGAGACATGGCAAAATGCGGGCTTGAATGCTTTTTCACCCAGACAACGCACCAGATCACAAAGCGTCAGTGCAATGGCTGCCATTCAAAAATCGGCATTCCAAATGCTTGAACACCCACCCTGTTTGTTAGATCTAGCTCCTAGTTATTTCTATCTCTCTCCTCGGCACAAGAAACACCTTCGAGGCAAGAAATTTTAAGACGACAGCGAAGTGATGGCCGCAGTAGAGGAGTTTTTGTGGATGAAGTCAAAGTTTTTTTTTTAAGTTTAAGAAAAAAAATATCGAAGTATATTATCTAGTTAGAAGACTATCTAGAGGAATACATAATAATTTTAACTGTAATGACCTTGTTTAATATTGATTAACATTACTTTTGGATCAACCCATGTACATATTACTTTCATTTCAACAAAATTTAATGGAGTGTAATTATACAGAATCTACCATTACAATAATTATAGAAGACCATACATTTATTTACAGAAAAGTTAATTACGCTAGAAGTAAGAACATCTTAGAAGAACATGAACTCAAAATTAAAATAATACCATCTCACTATTAAATTTAAAATAATGATGATTGTGCAGTAATTTTAGAATAGATAAACATTAGCTTACTTCGATTAACATAATTTCAATTTGTTTTATAGTCTGTGCTCTACCGGCGCCATCTTTAATTGGATAGACATGATAATTTTAAACGCGTTTAAAATAAACAATTATAGGCCTGCGTCGTTTCTCGTATATTACCTACTGAGACAATAATTATGTATTAGGTATAGATATATTTTAATCATATTCATAAATTATTTTTCGCTAAGTAGGTAACTACTTA
>CAJQZN010039839.1:23493-45258 GCA_907164685.1 Colias eurytheme
CCTATAGCTCGTTCGATATTCGCGCACTGAGGTGAGTATGCTGGGCGTAGAACCTACGCCCAGCATACTCACTGAACGAAGCCTGTAACTCCGAAGTTATTCGAGCACTGTTTTTTTCTTTTTGGGCACCGTTTGGCACTATTTGGGAACTATTTTTTGAAGTATGAATTATGTTTGAAGCGTATACAGATTCTCCGGACGGAGGTGAGTATGCTGGGCGAAACCTTCGTCCAGCATACTCATCGAACTATGGCTATAACTTCGCAAGTACAAGAGCACTATTTTTTTCCTTTGGGCACTATTTAGCACTATTTCAGAACAGTTTTTTGACATTCATGAAATATCAGGATTCCATGGTGAGTTGTGGTGAGTATGCTGGACGAAGGGACACTCATAAACTTAATGTTCCAAGCAGATAGCGTGACACAATCTATTATAATATTATCTGCTTAGATCATAATATTATCTGTGATAAAAAGTTTTTCATGTTTATTTTAACTTACGTAGAAGAAAAGTAATTTCGTAATCAAAACAAACTGATACATAATGAAATGGTTGAAACAACCGTTGCATCATTTAAATACATTTTTCAAATGAGCTCTGATTAGATTTGGATGTATAAATTACATTCCTCGCGTTCCTCGCCATAGGCGAGCTGGCTGTGTGACATTTTAACGAATAGTCGGCGTTCTTTATTTGAAAATGTATTTTTTTATCTGATTGCGCCATAAGGTTTATATTTGACGGAATAGTTTCAGTTGTATACGTAGTATATTATTATTAGTCTGTGGTTTCAGTTTGTATAGACTGTGGTAAGAATCGTGTACATGTTTATTTCTTTGGAATACTGTATTGTAATTTAAACGATTTCACGGATTTTTGTTTAAATTATTGTTAAATTCGTTTTTATTGTGCGAAAGTCATGTTGATCTAGATCGATAATTTAATAACAATAATTTTTATAAAGAAGAAGTCAAATTTTTGGCGCCATTTTGCCTGTAGACATAATTTGCGCTTATATTGGGTTTTTCTCCTTTTTTGTAAACCTGCGTGTTTTGGATTTAGTCCATATTTTTTTATTTTTAATACATTTGCTTTATATTTCAGAATCGATGACACGTCTTCAAAGAAAATGAACTTTGACCCCTATTCTATCACGTAATCGTATCATGTATTGAACACTTGGACTTTAACTTTAGATTATACAGCATGTTTTTTTATTATTGGTCGAATAAAAAAAATAAAATACTCATAATTCATACACGTTGTTTTGTATAGAACAAAATAAATAACGATATCTAGAGGTCGTCATTAAAAAAGGTACCTATTCAAAGGAAAAGTCAATAGAAAAAATGTAGTTACTGTTGCTGTCGTAGACAAATTGTATTATTTCGCCGTTTACAAAAGCTCAGCATTTTGTAATATGTCCAGAATTCGTAATCAGAAATTTTTCGTTTGGATAAGGGGTGGGTTAGGTTAGGTTCGTGTTTTTAAAACTACACAGAAATAGGAGCCCCATGAAGTGCAGGGGCTCCATCGGCTCGCGATCGTCTTTTTGTAGAATTTTGGAAAAAGTAAATCCTCAGCATATTAAAAAATGCCGAGCTTTTGTAAATGGCGAGATTATACAATTTGCCTGCGACATTACTACTGTACACACTACACAGAACACTAGTACTCCTAGCGGAACTACTGTACATTAAACAGTTTTTTTATGGAGAAAATCCATTGCAACGATGTATGTTAAATCCGAAAATACTAAACTAATTTTAAACAATTTACAAACAAATAGGATAAAAGTAATAGTCGTTATGTAACACAATGAATATGACAAGGACATTGATCAAATTCGGTATATCCACAGCCCACACCTTAAAGGAAGGTAAGATGTTCCAAATTATTCAAATTACAGGCTACAAATTGTTTTTTTTATTTAATAGTTTTGGTACAAAATTTTTCCTCCAAAAAATATGAGTTTGGATGTTATATTTTTGGAACACTCTGTATAATAAGCTTTTGTGAAGAAGTTCTAAATAAATAATGGTTTATGAATAGACGGCATTGTAAGTCGGCTGTACAGTAAGTGATCAATTCATCACAATGCGACCAGTGGATTGACGGCAAATTACAATAAAATACTTTTATCCGCGACTGCATCTTCTAGTTAAATGGAAATACTGCATTTTATTTTTAAATCAATAATGATAGTTTATACGAACAAGTACAGTGCAATTTGATATGTAGTCAGATGGGTATTCATTTTGTACGAATAAAATTGTTGTAACATTATAGACACGTATTAAAATGGTTCTATTAAAATTTAACTAGTTATAATTATAGGTACACAGCTCTTAGCCTTTTTTGTCAGTACAAAATAATATATTTATTGCACAATAATGTTATACTGTCCAATATTAAAGATATTTTAAATACATATAATCGGTAAGGTATAATATATCGTTGTAGGTACGTACTTACAGTTTAGATTCTGGGAATTTATTTATACGGTATTTTTAGTAAAAACTAAAAAGTAATAGGAATAAGGTATGTATGTACTTTTTGAATAAAAATCCTAATAATTTTATATTATTGTCTAGATATTATGTTCACTAGCGTATAGGTGTGGTATAGGCTTAGATCATTAATAGGTATAGCATCCTAATTCTGTAATTCGTAATGCCTGCATAGATAATGAGCAGTAATAATATAATAAAAATATAAATGTAATAATAATGTAACATGTAATAATATAATAAAAAAAATGTTGTGTGGTTTTATGAAACCACGGTAAAAGTGAAACTGTTCGAACGGTTCCGAACACTGCTTTGTGTAGCGCATGCCGAGTAGGTATACCTACTCGGCAGCCGCGATACACGCGACATGCGCTACACAGACCAAAAAGTTTGAGACGATGTAATAAAAGTTTCACTTTAAAATAAAAATATATAATATAAATATAAAATATGGTAGGGTAGACCATCAAAATATCTAAGGAGAAATGAAGTAAACTCGAGGGGAATTTGAACTCGAATAATCTCTTTGCATATAAAAACTTACTGCAACCGACAAACGACTATCGACGATTTTTCAAACACTCGATAGACAAATCGTTATGATAAATCGTTACATGTGTAAGCCCGGGCATAAGTATCAAATATACACCCGTTGTCTTAAAATAACATTATTTTACTACATCATACGTATTTTGTGAAATAAATAATAATATTATGTATAAAATCAATTTTTTTTATATTTTAACTTCCTATTTTATATCTGGTAAGCAAATTAATTTTGAATGCAACGCAAATGGCAACTCTGACACAAAATGTCCGACGGCAATCTCCAAAGTGATGTAGAAGAAGCGCCGTGTGCTAAAAAATCTAAAATTGAACTCCAAAATGAGAAAAGTGATAAAGATAGTCAAATAGAATTAAATAATTTCATCCCTACTAAGGTTTTAAACAATAACACTAATAGGAAAGCAGTGTTTCTACTCGGAAAATTTAAAGACAAAAGTGGTGTGGCTATAGTGATTTTGGAGAAAAATGCATTTAAAGAAAAGGAACTAAGCGACGAAGGATATTTTTCGGCTGAAACAAGAGTTCACACATTCTTTAAGAACGATATTTATGGAAATTTTGAGTGCTATCCGATATCCAAAATTAATGGTAAGATTTCATTTTTACGAAACTCGCGTCTTATTTTTATCCAGTATTCATCATGCATTCTTATTTTCCGTCTTCAATGTTATATGATGAGTAAGCATTCTACTTTGAATTGGACTACCCAGTATATTAGTCATAACTCATAACATATTATTTAATTTAAAATAATTATGTTACATATTAGTTAAATACGACAAGTAATTAAACTATCAAAGATGTCAAAGGTCTATCAAACAAAATTATGTTAACTCTCACGCGTGTAGAAAATAGTATTTAAAACCATACTGAGGTATGTATTGGATATTTATACTTATTACTTATCACTGCCATATGGTTGTAAATCCTTTCACACGTCGTGTTGTAATTTTGTAGATATTAACGTCATATATACGTAATAGTCGTGATTTTATAATTTAAATACCGGAATTATACACCAATATCTTCATTATTAAAATTATATTATGAATCCAACTCATTAGGAGCAAGAAAAACCTCTTTACCTGCATATTGTGTGACCTTGTAAGGAAACAAAGGTTTTTGCTTATCTTTATTCAAATTAGTTTAATTTATTAGTACTGTCTGTTTTGTATTTATTGTGCTCATTATTTAACTTGACTTTATAATGTGTCATGATAACTTATAATTATTATGTATGGGATTTAGGAATTACGGATACTTACATATTTTATAACTATTCTTATTGAACAAGAAAATGTTTAAAAATCTACTTAATACCTAAAAGCTATTTGAGATGCAAACTTGCTTTAACAGTAGGATTATGTAATCAAATTGAAGCTTCAAATTTAAAATTTACTTTAAATATCTAACGTGTAATCTTACAGGAAAAAAACTATGCTAAATATAAAAAAAAAATATGTATGTATCTGGTCAATTAAATGTATGTTTATAAAGAAGTTGCTTACATATAAACACACTAGCTTTCCGCCGGCGGCTCCGCCCGCGGTTTCATACCGCGGTTGGATAAAACCTATCCTATATTACTCGTGGATAATGTAGCTTTCGAATGGTGAAAGAATTTTTAAAATCGGTCCAGTAGTTTATGAGCCTATTCATTACAATCAAACAAACAAAGTTTTCCTCTTTATAATATTAGTGTAGATAACAAGCATATAAAGGTGAAACTAATATAAGCATTTTAAAAACAATTTATTTATTTTTCCTTTTTATTCACAGGAGTGAAAACTACAATAATTTATCCCGCTACTGAGAAACATATAGCAAAGTATAGCAAGCAGGAGGTTCATATAGTTTTAGAATCGCCCGACTGCTATAAAAATTTGACGCTACCACATTTAGAGAAGGAGCAATTTAATTTACAGGTATGTTTTGTATTTATTTACTATCTGTGCATGCAACATCATGTATGGAATTATAAAACTAGCCTAAGGTAATTAAAATATATAAATATCAGCTATCTGGTGAAAGTCTCGTCTAATTTGGTCTATCCGTTCCAGATATAAGTAGAACCAGTTAGATAAAAATTGTAAAAAAATTGTATTTCTGTACCAATATACATTTAGTTTTTAGCAGATATTTCAATTTTACAAACAGACACACCGATTTTATTTATTTGTGTAGTCTAAAAATACATATGACTCATAGTGAAAGGTTTTAGTGAATTGAAGGTTGTGATCATTTTGCTGTACTATATTATGTACATAATGAAGTAATAAAATATATGATATCAGAGTTATGCAATTTGTCATGGTCCCTTTTGTTTGCTGCAATTTCTTAGTTTATTTTGGTCTGTTTATTTCAATAATGAATAAGAATTTTATTGCCAGATTTTTTATTCTAACTTGTACTTGTTTTTGTGGTGCACAATAACAATGTGCACAAATTGACTTGATTTAAATCAAATGTGTCTAGTTTATTGTTTTTAAAGTGAAACTTTTATTACATCGTCTCAAACTTTTTGGTCTGTGTAGCGCATGTCGCGTGTATCGCGGCTGCCGAGTAGGTATACCTACTCGGCAGCCGACCGTCACGCGACATGCGCTACACAAAGCAGTGTTCGGAACCGTTCGAACAGTTTCACTTTTACCGTGGTTTCATAAAACCACACAACATTTTTACATATCAAATAATTTTTGTCATCACAGGCCCAAAGCATATTATTATAAAACAAACTGTCAAAATATGAGTTATTAGAACCATTTATATAGCTGTGCTCCACGGTTTCACCCGCATTGCTCCGCTCCTGTTGGTCTTAGCGTAATGATATATAGCCTATAGCATTCCTCGATAAATGGGCTATCTAATACCGAAAGAATTTCTCAAATCGGACCAGTAGTTCTGAGATTAGCGCGTTCAAACAAACAAACTCTTCAGCTTTATTATTAGTATAGCTTTGTTTTTTTATGAGTTAATCTTTAATGTTTGTAAGTATTATAAACTTTTAAACTTTTTCCTCTTCAACTATATCCTAAAAAATATTTATATGCATACATGCAAGTGGAAATCTTTGTATCATTTACAAGCCATCAAAACTTAATTTTAAAGCAATTCAATCCTCATTTACTAAATTATCACAAAAGTTACTTAGTTCAACATTAGCATCCTAAATAAACAGACATAAAAATGAAAATTAAGTTGTGAAAAGAATTTTTTTTATTATTTTGAACAGTAAATTATTTTTTGTTTTATTTTTTGTTTGTCAATATTATTTCAAAATCAGTTGTTCCTTGTTTCTTGGTGTGTTAATTTTATTGTGTAGACTTGTTTATATTTAAGCTATTGCACAGCTTCTATCGCGGGCCTTGAGCGCGGGGACCGAATCCAGAAATTCCGTAACGAAAAAACCTCACGCTCCCCACGGGGACGGGCGTGGAGGTGTGGCTTGAAGGCATAGCATTATATTTTTGTTTTAAATTGGTGAAATGTAGAATGTGAATAAATATGCCTATCTTGTTACAGTGGGTCTATAACATACTAGAAGGCAAGAGCGAAGCAGACAGAGTCGTGTACAATAACGAGAGTGAAACGGAGGGCTTTGTGCTCGTCCCAGATCTAAAGTGGGACGGACTGACGAAAGAATCGTTATATCTCTTGGCTATTGTGAGACAGAGGAATATTAAATCGTTGAGAGATTTAAATGGAAGTCATTTGCCGTTGTTAAAAAGGATAAGGGACGAAGGGAAGGTGAGAAAAACAGTGTTTATGTGTTTAAGGGGGCGCATAAAGCTAAATAACCAATCTTCTATTAGATGATACGTGTAATATGCAAGACCAAATCTAAAAATAAAATATATATCAAACTAGATGATATGTTCAACGATTCTGTTTAATCAAAAACATAAAATATTAAAATTAAATCGATAAAAAAAAATCACCAAGTTAGCTGGCGCTCTTTTTTTCTCGAGATAAACGTTTGATTTTGTCACGATAAAAGTGGTTTATCGCAGATAAAACCAAAACTAAAAGTAATTACACAAAATGCTCTGACAAATATCTTGCAAATGTTTTAATATAATTGTTTATGAAAAAAAAATCATAATAAGTATTACCATGTCAAGTAGAAAACGTAAAAGTGTGAAAATTAGAGCTAACTTGGTGATTTTTTTTTATCGAGTAAATTTTAATATTTTATGTTTTTGATTAAACAGAATCGTTGAACATATCATCTAGTTTGATATATATTTTATTTTTTAGATTTGGTCTTGCATATTACACGTATCATCTCATAGAAGATTGGTTATTTTGCTTTATGCGCCCCCTTAAGAATGATATTTAGTTATTTATAGTACATAACATTGCATGTATTGCAAAACTAGCTGTGCCCCGCGGTTTCACCCGCATGGCTCCGTTCCTGTTGGTGTTAGCGTGATGATAAATAGCCTATAGCCTTCCTCGGTAAATGAGCTATCTAAGACCGAAAGAATTTTTCAAATTGGACCAGTAGTTTCTGAGATTAGCGCGTTCAAACAAACAAACATACAAACAAACAAACTCTTCAGCTTTATAATATTAGTATAGATAAGGTAATTTGATGGCTAAACAGTCATTTCTTCCGGACAAACTGAAGATCAGTTAAAGTAAAACATATGCAATAAAATATAAATAGTTAGCAAATAAGAATAATAATTCAATAAACAAATCCAATCACTTAAATCGAAAGTGTTTAAATGTATACGAGAAAAACTATATGATATTATCATGGTTGCATAATTGAAAATACGAAGAAGCTTATTATTCTCAGTGGGACTAATACAAATTATGTCATGTTCTGATAGATTATAGTAATTGGATCAACTTAAGTAGGTGTTTGTAGAGATGTATCTTTATAAGATCCTATAAGTTGAATTTTAATTCTTAAAGAATGCTTTAAGAATTAATTATTTATAGGTGATGTTTTACTTAATTGGTTGTTATAAACATTAATATTAATAATAGAGATGCATTTTTAAATTATAATTTTATTGTAAATTGTTTCAGAAAGTGATTTTGGACAAGTATAACGTGCCTGGCAGTCAATTGCGTATATACCTTCACTACCAGCCATCTTTCTACCATCTGCATATTCATTTCACATACTTACAGCACGAAGCCCCAGGCATTTATGCAGAGAAATCACATCTACTCGATACAGTCATTGATAATATCGAAATTATGAACGATTACTACAATAAAGCTACGATACCCTTCACAATTCGTGAAATGGATACTCTCTTCAATATTTACGAAACAAACGGCTATGTTGAGAAGATTAAGAAAATTATTAATAAGTAAAACTGTGAAAATGTTGGTGAAAAATATATTTGTTGAACTAAGATCTCGTTTGAGAAGTTGTAATGTGTATATAACTACCAATATTGATTTTAGCAAGAATTGTAATTTGAAGATTAGCATACAAGCTAATTGTATTGTTCTCAACTATTATAATAATAGATTGAAACGCAGTGATAGTCTCTCGTCGATAGAGAGCCTCTCCGATTATTCTGATGATGATGAAAATAATGTCACATGTAGCATTCCTATCGAGGAATTTTGCTATGTAATTCCAAATTCTATGTCGTGCCTCAAAATTGACAAAAATACTATATCGTTCAGGATTCTGACTGAACCAAAAAATGGCAGTTTCTATTCCGAGTTTTTGTCACCGAGCTCACTGGAAAATAAAATTAAAGTCTCCACTATGGTTATTAATTTAAAAGCCAATGAGGAAGTTAAAATTATTTGCGGCAACTGTTCAAATGTAATTTCCAACAATGGTATCAAATTTGACAGGATTCTGGAGTTGCCAACCTCAAATTTGGATATGTCTGAATGGTTCTGTCATGGCCATGGACACAATCATGGCAACACTTCAAGCAACATAGAAATAAAACCAAATAAATTAGATTTTCTGTACCGATTAACTTTCTTCGTAGTAAACAATAGTACATTAGCGGAAAAGACGAACAAATTCAATATGCGTAGAACAATATATCATTGCAACCGTTGCTTAGCGTGGCTCGGCTTAAAAACTAAAGATACAGTGAAACTTTACAATTCCGAAGTGAAATTATTACATAATAATATAGAAAAGTACGCATTTACTCATAAAAATAGTACAGATAATATAAGCATAGATGATTTTATATTTACAATAGAAATGATGATGAATGAATTCAATTTAGGGCTCCAGTACACAGTTATGTATAAAATAGTTTTGGAATGCACGTTTTCTGCAACAAATAAACAGTATTTGCTTATTTGGGTCATGGACAAGGAATTGCAAGTGTTGAGAAATAATGATGACGTCATATTGAACGATAAAATAAAACTAAAGTCGACGTTTTTAACGAAAATTTTGTATAAAATCGAAACTAGTTTGAACGAGGAAGTAGAAGCATGGTTATCGGACCCAAGTGTGATTTCCACAGACATATCTAAAACTATGTTTTCTAACGGTGTTGATCATTTGCAGAAAATGTCGTTGAAAGTACCAGAAATGTTTCGATATACAAACGGATTTTGTGTCAGTTACTTAAAGGTTTAATAAATTAATTATTTGTATTGGATTTTTTATTTATACCATTTAAATATTTCAGGGTTCATTCATTTTCAATTAATTGAATCATGAATATAGGCTGAAGCACAGACTAATAATAATATACTACAAGCTGAAGCATGAAAACAGGAAAAAATTCAAACAACATAATATATATTAATAAATAATCTTTATTTCAATAACATAATGACAATTATTCCACATTTATAATATACATTCAATTAATTATTATTATATTGTACAAAATGAAATAATAGTGAAACAAAACACACAATTCTCTCTTGATTTTACATAATTTTCCTCCATGTAATTTAAACACAGGTTTATTATTTTCCATAGAAACAATTTTATTCTGAATCTAAGTTTACAATGTGACAACCAATATAATATTTATAACAGGTAATATTATTTTATTATAAAAATAATACTTAAAAATATGTTAAAAGCATCCTATTTTTCATAATAATTTTTTGCTACTATGATATCTGGTGCGCTAGACTGGGGCCATCTCTAAAGTGTGAAATAGCATTCACAATAATGGAGTAGTTGAAATACCAGAATAAGCCAAAAACAATGGCAAATAAAATATCTGTAGTGCTTAGGTTAAGAAAAAATCATGTTCAGTTCACATCCTAAACATTCTATTCCATATATGTAGACACAAATACACATGTTACTTTAAACACAAATAAATATTAAAGTGAAAGTAAAAAAAATACCTTCAATACCTCATAATGTATACCTTCTCTCATTCTTATAGAAAACCTATTTCATTTGTATGATGATTTTTTTAAAGAAATAAGTAATATTTCTCATTGAGAGGTAAAAAATAGGGTCAGGGGTTTTCTAATACACAACAGGAAGTGTTAATTTATAACAGAAATTGATATTGACTTACAATTAGCAGTTTAAGGAAAAATAGGCCAATTATAAAGTCCATAAGTCTTAGTAGTTTTGTTATAGGTTTGATTTAAATTTGTAAGAAACAAGAAATATATTCATAAGATTACCTCTTTATTATGATATGATCTAATCTTTAAATATGTAATATTCTGGAAAAGAAGTATGTGCATGTAACTAAATTAAATATGTAATTAGAATAATATGAAACATACCCATATGAATGACTCTGTTTCTTGATAAAACAGGCACATAATATTAACATATCATATAATAAGTAACCTAAAATCTCCCAAAACAACTTAAAAGTTCAGAAAAGTAATAATAAAAAAGTTTATACTTACTAGTCTGATTAATTTAAAAAAGGATACGAATCACCACCCTTTCCCAAGGTTCTACCATATACAGCTCCGTCGATACCAAGTATCTTAAATACCAATGACTGATAAAGGCACGTACTTTTTTAATTGAATCCATTTTGATTTATTAGAATAAATTGTAAGTGTAACACACGAATACTGAATAAACACAGAAGCGTCCTGTTACAACACTTTTATTCCAGTATTGACGCAAATGAATTGACTACAGTAATCGTTATCCTTGTAAATTATTATCCTCAAAATATGTACAACACAATATTTATGACCAATTCAAGACTACGCAAAACTCGAATTCCCAATGTTCATTTCAGAATGTTTTGAAATTTCAATGACAGCCAGATGACAGCTTTCAAAAAGGACATCTGTCGATATGATAGGTGAAATTTAACTTATATGATACGTAGCATTTGGTGCATATCACCATCGTAGATTGGGTTAAATAATTTAAATCTTTTGTAAAATTGTAAACACCGTTTAGATCACAATCTCGCTTGATTAATTCCCGCGAGAATCGAGATGGCAAACCAAATAACGTACATGCATGTAGGTATAAACATGCACTTGAGATTTGCGTATTCGTGCTACAGTTTTGTAGACCAATTTTTGAAGTTTTTCTTTATCGGGGTTGGAAAAGAATTTAGTGTAACATTTTTTCGTTATGCGTGACGTTTTTCCGTTACGCGCCATCTTTTTCTTATCCACTACCAGTTACCACGCGTGATTCGACGTATTTCTGTAAAGTTGCATGTAGTAAATTTTTTTTTTGAAAAATAAGGTCATAAAGAAGTTTCACTTCTTACGTGTGTACACTAGTACACGCACACATTTTTTTTTTGCAATTAACCATGCAGGCTGTTTAATCTATACTAATATTATAAAGCTGAAGAGTTCGTTTGTTTGAACGCGCCAATCTCGGGAACTACTCGTCCGATTTGAAAAATTCTTTCGGTGTTAGATAGCCCATTTATCGAGGAAGGTTAGGCTAGGTTAGGCTATATATCATCACGCTACGGCCAACAGGAGTGGAGCCCCGGGGGTGAAACCGTCGGAGCAGCTAGTTTTACAATATAGGTATTATCCCTCAGGACATCCATTCATGTAAAGTCAAGTAAAGTTCCATGTCAGTTTTTTTATCGCATTCACGTTTGGTTGACACTTGTTTTAACAAACTATGTGATCTATAACGCAGCTATATTATTGTGTTTTTATGCCTGGATTTGGTTTGGAGGCTACAGAAGAGAGAGATTATGTGGATAAATAAAATCACTCCAGAGAATGCGTAGCGCATTTAAATTAAGTATATTTTATTTCGCTTTGGAGGTACACAAACCACGTGATTCTACAAGTCTATAATGCATAATTTTTTCTAAAATATATTTAATTGTATAATGGTGTACGTAAAAGGCAGATATATTATGCATGTGATTATACACATCTGTTTCACCGATCGATTTTCTTTAGGGACAATAAGGTGATCAGCCTTCTGTGCTCTGCCAGACCGAGACATTTTTTTCTTCGTCTCCACCGGGAATCGAACCCAGGCCCCCTTGGTTCTACACGCGTTAGCCACTGTACTAAGGACGCGGTGATGCGAGGCGTGCGGGAGTAAGGGCGAGGCCACAACACTGCGTTGCGGCGTCGCGTCGTAAAAATCTACGACGCCGCAGACTTAAAAATGTAGTATATTCACACGAATTATAAGCGCACCGCGTCGTAGATTTTTACGACGCGACGCCGCAACGCAGTGTTGTGGCCTCGCCCTATCTCTACTGAGTTTTTCTTAAACTCTAGTGATTTAAATATATTGTGTGTATGTATATTTAAAAAATCGGCTTTATTCAAAAACTATCTCTATCTAGTCACGAGACTGTATTATTTTCAAATAGTTGGCTACTAAATATTGTATAGAAGTAGTCATAGATATTTTATACTGGATGAAATAGGAAAAGATAAAATAAACACAAAATAATGTTTGAAAATGCTTTATTAATACATTTGTTAAGACAGTGTGACCTTACAACTAAAATAGTAATTGGTATCAGCCATAACTTAAAGTACAATGTTGCAAGCTCTTAAAATTATTTTTTTTACACTGGTATCTTTCGCGATGACAATAGTTTGTACTTATAATTAAAAATGCAAATAATTCTAGCTCCCGAGGTATGGTAAATAATTTGACATTTTAATATATTATGAGAATTTTATTACAACTAAAATGTTCAAGCTAAAATCATATTTACAGGAAGCGATTAATATCTGTTAAAATATTATATATTCGATTCTCAACGGCAATGTAAAGTTGCCAGATTAAAAATGTAATTCCTTAACATGGTAACAATACTAAGCGTGCATATAATTTTCATGCGATTACATAAATGGTAAATATATGATAATTGTACAATAATTGACTATGTATATGAATTTTATATATGGTAATATTAAAATTTGAAAACTTCAGTCTTAAAAAAGGCACATACACCGATTAAAGATTAAAAATAGCTGCCGTAATATTTATTTAGTATAATAAGAATTGGCACATTTATTGTCCATAATTCTAACTTCAATTCCATTATATAATTGAATAAATACAAAAATACTGTTATTTTACCGCGCGGTAATCACAAACCAAGCTACAATAAGCTAATATTTTTAAACATTTGGTCTAATATATAATTATTACATTTAAGTTAGGAAATGTTACACATAAAAAAGTTAAAATATCATATTAAACATTTATCCATATAAGTTTAGAATATAATTCCTATCAAAGGTAGGATCATGCAAATACAAATATCATTAAAATGTATTACCATTTGAGGTAAATACGATATTATATTATTGTATATATTTTTATATATCACACTATCAAAACGGCGTAAATCTATAACGCATAATATAGTATATCATATCACCAATATTATTCATAAAGCTTATCAAGCAACATTTCATTAGAGAAATAAATATATACTCAGTATACATGAAAACTAAAATTACATGAAAAAACCACTTCAAATAAAGATTCTTATCCATTAAGAACCGATAATCCTCAAATACAATTCCATCCTCATCCTAAAACAAGGCTATCCTCAAAAGACCGTCCATCCTCAAAAATATTTTCCATTCTCAAAAGTATTTTCCATCCTCAAAAGTATTTTCCATCCTCAAAAGTATTTTCCATCCTCAAAAGACCTCCCATCCTCAAATCATTCGAGATATTCCGTATAACCTTGGGCTCCTGTGAAGATAACGTCGATCCATATTCGCGCAGCTTCACCAGATGGCGCCATTAAATAATATCGCCTTTGACGAGTTTTAACTATGAACGTAGTTTGGGGATTCGGCGATTTTGACGTGTTGCCGTGATCTAGGTATACTTCTTCTATGACCTGGGGGAAAAAATAATAAGATATTTCATACATAAATCAATACATTTTTTTGTAGTTGGGAAGTATTCTTTAAGTGATTTCTTTTTAATGCTAATCGCATGTAATTTATTTAAAAAGGTTTAAAAGTACTTCTTACTTTTTTTTTCTACTATTCAAATCGTATTACTACGTAATACAAACATGAAATATTTTTTCCTCTTTTGTCTCAAATCTCTTTAACTGATTTCGATGAAATTTGAAGTCACGGTAAGTATGATATAAAAAACTAAGAATTTTTTTTAAGAAAATATAATTATATACCTGAAAGTAAGCGCCTCCACGCGGTTTCTTCTCAGTTTTGTCCCAATAGTAGACGAGCGTTTTCGTTTCGCGATCGAAAACGAACCACCTGTTAAAAATACAAAATTATTAAAAAATACCTAATTATAAACTTATATATTTTGATTATTATGATAGTTAACATAACATACTAGAGAGATCTATACCTTCCTTGTTATAATAATAATAAATTCTTTATTTAAGAGTAACAGAGACCCATTTTACACACAATACACAAAAATCATTAATACATAACCAAAATATATAACCTATACTTGTATATTTACTAAGAAATGTAACTGTACGGGTTTGTATTATTCATAATCATAAGGCATTAAAATTATTATATTTAATATGAATTAGCGGTGTATGAATTTAGAATTATCGAATCCCGGAAACTACAGTTTATCATAACCAAAAGGCAAAAAATCTACTTAATAAACATTAACAATTACATACCTTTTGGACCAAGTATGAAACTTGGCCCCGAGCTTGTGCAAGTATCCGCGACACGAGCTCGAGTTCACCGTCACGTAGGGGCATAACTCCACTTGGTGACCTGCGAATATTAAATTAATATAAAATATAGACAAATATTACATTACAATTGGTTGTTTTAAATTTTTTATCCATTATTATTTTGTAATATCAATCAGATTTCGTAAATATCTTCATTCATCCAACAGTCCATAATTTAACTTATAGGTAACTCTTGAAATTCTGCTTCATAATTTTTAATCTCTTATCTCTACTTTCACGCATAATCACGTACGCTAGACCGGACTCTCAGTGGAGTTTCGTTTGCAAAAATACCGGACCTAAATCTGACTTCTGATATATATTGTATAGATCCCAGACATCCTATAGACAGATGTTGCCAACCAGTTTTGTGGTCCCCCTCTCCCCACAACGGTAATTAAATATGGCATACAAAGAAAAAAAATAAAAATTTCCAAAACATGCCGCGTGGGGTATCAAATGAAAGAGCTTATTGAGTAGATCACGAATATATAGCATACTATAACATTTCTTACACTTTCTCTAAGATTTTTTAGAAAGTTTACGAAAATGGTCCATTTTTGAGTTAACTTTAAACCACTATAGATTGAAAACTCATGAATATATTTTTTAAATTATTATTTTAAATAATTAACAATAGTCCATTGTTTACGATTCAATAGTTCGTACAGTGAAATAGTTGCATGGGGGAGTGGGGGAAGCATTCAAAGATGGCGAGTATATTTTCAAGTTTAGAAGAGGCTGATGAAGTTAAGAGGCTGATTCAAGAATGTTCTGCCATATTTTTCATTCTGTCAAACACAACGACAGTGCAGAGATAATTATTCTAAGCCCTGACACCGATATTTTTGTATTAGGCCTTTATTTCTGGCATAAACTTGAAAATATACTCGCCATCTTTGAATGCTTCTCCCACTCCCCCATGCAACTATTTCACTGTACGAACTATTGAATCGTAAACAATGGACTATTGTTCATTATTTAAAATAATAATTTAAAATATATATTCATGAGTTTTCAATCTATAGTGGTTTAAAGTTAACTCAAAAATGGACCATTTTCGTAAATTTTCTAAAAAATCTTAGAGAAAGTGTGAGAAATGTTATAGTATGCTATATATTCGTGATCTACTCAATAAGCTCTTTCATTTGATACCCCACGCGGCATGTTTTGGAAATGTTTATTTTTTTCTTTGTATGCCATATTTAATTACCGGGGTGCGGGGAAGGGGACCACAAAACTGGTTGGCAACATCTGTTTATAGGATGTCTGGGATCTATACAATATATATCAGAAGTCAGATTTAGGTCCGCTATTTATGCAAACGAACATCTCCTTGGAGCCTGCTCTACGCTCGCAAGTTGTCATCTCTATCAATACTTTAATCTTTATTCTCTATTCTATGAATGTATCATCTTTTTTACAATCCAAACCTACCATCTTCATCTTTACAACTCCTACATCTTTAATTGTACATCTCTCTTTCATAATAGTCGCTGCTACTCGCTATACATTTACAACTCTACAGCTCTATGGCTCTACCACAGTATTACAATATTATTTCCTACAGTAAGGAATCGCCTTTGATGTCGCGCGATGCCGCCGCCAGCGTAGGTACTTACGCTGCCACACGAAAATACGCTAGGGTTGCAACAAATGGGAAATAAAACAATTTTGATTATTAATATTATGATGAAATCATTTAATCATATGTACATTCAAAATAATTGCGATTATTAAATCTGATGTAATTATTTGTTCATAAATTATATAATTACAGATATTGCACTGCTAAATATTATTTATGTGGACACTTTATTTTTGGATGTTCTTAATTGTATATTATACCATTTAACTAAGTAATGCATTCGCATTGAGATGTACAATCTGATTAGAAAATAATGAGGACAACACATAGCTTTGATTTTAATTCAACAGATACAATTAATACAATCTTTCTGAAATATTGTTTCCTTCTGGGATTTCAATGTAGATTTACATCCGTAAACGGAACAGTTTTTGCGCGTCATAATAGAATATGTAAGTACCTATGTATAATAAAATTATTACACAAAAAAATCCGACTGCGTCATCCTTTCGCGATAGTTAATGCAAACTCAGCGTGATTGCATTAAGCGGCCCGCGTCGCCCGACCCCCCGCCAGTTCCCCTCCGTTTCCCTGCACAAGTACATTCGTCGCCATACTGTAGGATGGTAATACTGTGGCTCTACAGTTCTACAACTCTAATTCTACAGCTCTACGACTCTACATCTCTACGGCTCTTAAGTTCTACAACTATAATTCTACAGCTCTACAACTCTACATCCCTACAACTCTAATACTACAGCTCTACTTACCGGCGGACTCAACGTGCGTGCGCAGATCGAAGTCGTCTCTATCAACTGGCAGGTAGCGAGTGAGCGGTCGCTGCCATTCGCTAGTCGTACCGCGTCTACTTCTACGCGGCGCGTTGCTGAGGGACACTGAAATATAAGTAATACATATTGTATTTAAAACACGATAAATTAAGTAGTTTAGTAGATTTGATATTATCGATAAATGGGGTGTCTCATAGACACAATACCGAAAGTAGAATGAATTCGATTGTTCTGGCGTGATCACGGGTGGCCGAGATCAAGGGTGCCCCGGAATGGCGAAAGAATCGATTTAGAATCACGCCTCGTGATCGATTTTTTTCTATTCTTTGAAAAGTTACAAGTAGATATTATCCTGTTGTTAGTAATCATTGATAAGTGTACAAAGTTTGAATTAAGTCTGTTCGCTTAAATTGGATCAAAAGCGAGTCTAAAGAAGTCGGTTACAAAGATACAGATGTAGCTAATGTAAAAAAATAATGTTTGGTTATTCGACTGTAAATATTGAAACATTTTTTTTTACTTTTTATACATCCTGTATCAATGTCTATGTGTCAATTTGTCTGAGGATCATTCATTAATATTAAATTGCAATATCAATCAGTTGAGTTTAAGTTGGAAGTTTGGAACTCACATATATTATCCCTGCTGAAGTCAGACGCATGGCTGAGCGGTCTGCTGTCATCGCTGTGTTTCTCGTCTTCGGTCGATTCGGTTCGCGAGTTTCGTACTTGCAACTGTTGACAAACATATAAATTGAATAAGAATAAAGGATGAAGAGGATATTGTTTCGATAAAACTGAGGATGGGTAGGATATTTATTTTATGGACGTTACGTTTTAAATAAATTAATTTATAAATAAATAGTCTTCTTATAATAAATGAAAATCATTATGGAGATTTTTATTTATTTCTTTATTGTTATTGACGTACGTTTTTATTCTCCTTGTTTAAGCTTTTTATTGATATATATAAAGACAATTAATTCAGTCTTTATGTTTACTATTCTATTATGTTAGTCTAATCGTCTTATTATTCTAATTTCGCTGGAAATACTCACAAACACAGGTTTTGGTGTACAATCAAGGCCCCAACGCGAACTTTTTAAGAGCGTCAACCACACAGACATAATGTGGTTAGCATTTGTTTTTTAAATTATGTTTTATTTTTGAAACTATTGCACTTTTTACTAACAAAACTGTTGGGAAAGTGTAGAGGTTAAATTGTGTACAAAGAATTGCTTCTAAATTTAATTTGAATATAATTGAAATAGAAAAATAAATGAGTTAATGCAATAAAACGAAGTAACGAGTAATTATATAAGTATGATAATTGAGTCTGGCAATAAAAGATAATTAAATGTATATTGTAACTATAATTCCGACGAGCCATATCATATGACTTAGCACATAGGCTTCTTTTTATTCTGACAACAATCGAATGAATCCGAGGGTTTCAGCTAGTAGGTACCACAATTTTACTATAATTATAATTTATAAATAAGAAAGTTTGCCTTTATTTCACGGCGTAAACGTACCAGTTTAATTTTCTGATTTTTTGTGTCTGGAGATAGAAGCCTAGAGTGTCGCCTGCTTCTTTTTATCACGGGCGGCAAGCTAGTACATAGGTACATAATAATACAAATCCCTTTGAAAAGATTTACAAATGAATGAGCATCTACTGCAATAAAATTTTCAGTAATGGCGGCATAAATGACATTTTATATAGCGCGCGGCAAATTTTGGCGCGAAACCGAAATATAACGCTGCGTTCATTTTCGTACAAAATATTTTCATATTGTGTTTATTACTCGTTTCGCTTATAAACAATAATTCCCATTTCATGTAATGTCTGGTGATAAAATAACGATTTATATTATGTAGTTATTTATAAATTTAAACCGTGTAAATGTGTCTGTAATTACGACTTTGAGAACACGTATCTTTTGATGTAAAAACCTTCGAGTCAAATCGTAAACTTAATTTTTCGCGATAAACATGCGTACGTGTTTGTATTTATTTATTTAATTAATAAAAGATATAAATAGAGCCACATACATATTTAACTTCTTCAGTATGTTTGATTTCTATAGAATATGATGACTGGAACATTATTAGGTACATGTTATAATAATAATTATAACTGATATTCACTTTCAAATATGAAATTGTGTTCCTATAAATATAATAGATGTATATGTACAGTAGGTATGTACGTGTAAACTCTAATTTTGATGAACAATTTTATAAAGTGAAATCTGCAATTTTTGATTAGTTGATAAAACCATAGGTATGATATTAGTTTTATCCTATTAACTTTCAAGAACATAAATTCGCCAACAAAATCTACATAAGTACAGGTAATTAATACAGAGTGTATGTCAAGACGTGCGTGCACGATCACGGTCAAGACTAGAATGACCAAAGAGTAAAGTAATACATACGGGAGAATGACATTGAAAACGCTAGGTGTCAACGTGATATAAATACATATATTTGCGGGTACACAAATAAAATGGAATTGGCTGTAAAGTCGTTGCTCTGATAAAATGAAATTCAATATACTCTTAAATCTTTATAGCTTGATATTATTGCTGATCTAATTTTGTGTAGAGCAAAATAGAAATTGTATGGAATGTTTGAGAAATGCGATTTTTTCATTTTTGTATACTTTATAGCAAGCTTTTTATTGATGGTGTGGAATGACAAACGGATAAATGTCAATTGATTTCGTGTGAACGAATTTCGAGTGATTAATATTTTTTTTGAGGTGTAAGTTCTCAGGTATTACCGTCTCGTCATGGAGTAAGGCGACGATTTCGGTATCGTTGGATATTGCCAAAGAAGTTTCACTTCTGACACGTGTGCTCGGCACACACGCCCTTTTTTATTATTGTGAAACTTGTTCTTGTTCTACGAACGGAGTCGGGGGGTCAATTGTAAAAAAAAATTAAAAACGATTCAAACACATGAATGTATTCGGTATATAAACATCTATTTCTGACGAGACGTTACGTCTCCAGTATTCAACATAAAGACATCACAACCCACGCGATTTGTTTATAATTTTCACACCATTTATTTTATTAACATACGAGCGTTTAATATTACACATATTTATCGTATCGTAGATATTTTTATTGATATGATTAATGCTGTCTGTTTTTATGATCACGCTTCAATCTATACATGACTAGCAAACCGGGCGAAATCCGTTTTGCCACCAGAGACACCTTTTCTTTGCTGTAAACCCCAAGGAGCCCAAGACCTTTCCAACGAATGCAAAACCGTGGAAATCGGTTCGTGCGTTCTGGAGTTATAGCGTCAGGAAGGAAAACCCGACTTATTTTTATATAGTAGACTAACGTACTCGTATTGATTGAGTAGTATACTACTACTAAGTATACTAAGTATAGTAGGTATATGCTACTGTACGTATACTATGATAGAGTAGGGCTTATAATCACGGAGGTCAATTATCAAGGAAAATAACAGTTCCCAGGAGGTATTATCATTAACATTTAAACACTCTCCTGGGAAAATTATGTTATATGCCTGCGGAAGCGGATTTCAAACTCAAACTCAAACATTTATTTATTCAATTAGACTTCTTTTAGAAGCACTTTCGAATCGTCATTACATATTTTTAACATTTACCACCGATTCGGAAAGCAGTCTCTATTCTATGGAGAAGAACCGGCAAGAAACTCCACAGTTGCTCTTTTAACTATCTCAAGCGACAAATAAAGATGTAGGGAATTATACTTTGTAAAATACTTTTAAAGGTATGTAATCACCACGCCCTGCTTATGGGTGCTTGGGGAAAAGCTCTTTCTGGGTTCTACTATACAATGTGTTAAATTGCTAAATTTACATTCATACCAAAAAAGACTGAAATACTTCACTACATAGTATAAAACAAAGTCGATTTCCCTGTCCCTATGTCCCTATGTCCCTTTGTACGCTTAAATCTTTGAAACTACGCAACGGATTTTGATGCGGTTTTTTTTAATAGATAGAGTGATTCAAGAGGAAGGTTTATATGTATAGTAACATCCATTAAATAGCGGAGAAGTACTGTTATTTTTGAGGTTTCTAATGTGATGTCGTAAAAAATTACATTTTTTCCGCTTACATTGCAAACGCAGGCTGAACCCTAAGGGTTTTATCAAAATAATGTACTAAGTATTATACACATTGAAAAGGTCT